>JAQQSY010002140.1:0-13891 GCA_028646535.1 Procyon lotor
TGCTGAAGAAAATAAGTCAGAGAAAGACAAATACCATGACCTCACTCATATGTGGAATTTAAGAAACAAAACAAATAAGCAAAGGGGAGAAAGAAAGAGAGAGATGAACCAAGAAACAGATTCTTAACTATGCAGAACAAATTGATGGCTACCAGAAGAAACAGGAGTGGCGAGATGGGTGAAATAGGTGATGAGGTTGAGGAGCGCTCTTGCTGAGATGAGCACTGGTGATTATAATAAAAACTTCTAAATAAACTTTATTGAGGTACAATTGACAGAATAATCTTTATATATTTAAAGTGCATAATCTGACATATGTGCACACTCATGAAATCAGTACCACAAGAAAAATAAACCTCACCCCCAAAGTTCCCTTGTGTCCCTTTGTAATCCTTCCCACCCATTCTTCCCAGTTTACTGACCCCTTCCCCTCAATCTTCCCCAGACAACCACAAATATAACTTTTTTGTAACTTGCAGGATGCCTGAGTGGCTCAGTTGGTTAAGCATCTGCCTTAGGTCAGGTCATGATCCCGGGTCCTGGGATCCAGCCCCATGTAGGGCTCCCTACTCATCGAGGAGTCTGCTTCTCCCTCTGCCTCTGCTTCTGCCCTTCTCCTCCCCCTGCCTCTCTCCTCATGCTCTCTCACTCTCCATCTCAAATAAAGTCTTAAAGAAAAAACAATTATAGCATAGCTTGTATTTTTTTGTATTTTATATAAATAGAATAATAAAATATCATTTTGGTCTACTTTCAGCATAATTATTTTGAGAACCATTCTTATATCTATCAACAGTTCCTTTTTTTTTTTTTTATTAACATATAATGTATTATTTGCCCCAGGGGTACGGGTCTGTGAATCATCAGGCTTACACATTTCACAGCACTCACCATAGCACATGCTCTCCCCAATGTCCATAACCCAGCCACCCTATCCCTACCCTCCCCCCAGTCCTTCTGTTTTAGTAATGAGTAGTATTCCATTGCATGGACGTATGAAATTTGTTGATCTATTCATATATTAATGGGTATTTAGACTGTTTCTATTTGGAGGCTTTTATAAATAAAGGTGTTGTAAACATTCATATACAGGTCTTTGCATGGATATATGTTTTCATTTCTCCTGGGAAAAGTCCTAGAGAGGATGATTACATATACTATGAACCCTAAAGCAACCAATAAAATGACAAAACAGAGCTGTAGCTAATAACCAAACAAAGGAGATAAATGGAATCCAAAAAAAAAGAAAGTAAAAGAGAAAAAAGACAACAAAAATCAAATTGAATAATTGGACAAAAAAATAAGATGATAGATTTAAACCTAATCACATCAATACTCTCATTAAATTTGAATGGTCTAAACATTCCAATTAAAAGTTATGGATTATCACATTGGGTAAAAGAGCAAGACATGCTGCCAACCAGAATTGCACAAATAGATACGCCAACATTAATAAACAGAAAACTAGAGAGTACACATTATATAAGTAGACATCAGAAAAACATATCACCAGGGCTAAAGAGGGTCATTGTGTATGATAATGTGGTCAATCCATCAAGAGGACATAATAATCCTAAGTATTGGTGCACCTTATACTGGATCTTGAAACTATGTGGAGTAAAACTGATAGAAATAAAATGAGAAATAAATCCATAGTATAGAGATTTCAATGTCCATGGTTAATAATTGATAAAACAAGTAAACATAAAATTAGGAAGGGTAGAGAAAACAACACAACCAACCAATTTGATATAATTAGCATTTATAGAACACCCAACAATAGCAGAATACACAGTATTTTCAAAGTGCACTCAGAACACTTACTAAAATATGTTTACCAAGGTAGCCCATATTCCTGGTTATAAACCAATTCCTAATAAATAGAAAAGTATTTAAGTCATGCAAGGTATATAAAGGCACATCTGACCACAGCAGAATTAAAGTAGAAATCAATACCAGAAGCATCTTAAAAAATCTCCCAGTGTATGGAAACTGAATAATACACTCTTTTGGGGTAAGATTTTATTTATTTAAATAAAATAAATTATTTTATTTTTCTTTATAACTTGCAGGATGCAAGTTACATGCAAGTTCTCTTTCTCTCTGAGAGAGAGAGAAAGCATGAGCAGGGGGAATGAACAGAAGGAGTGGGACATGCAAAACTCCCCAGCCAGCAGGGAGCCCAATGCTGGATTCTACCCCAAGACGCTGAGATCATGACCTGAGCCCAAGTGAGAAGCTTAACCGCCTAAGCCGTCAAGGCGCCCCTGAATAGTACACTTTGATACGACCCATGGATCAAAGAACTCAAGAGGAAAATTAGAAAATATTTTTAACTAACCAAAGATGAAAGCAAAACATATCAATATTTGCGAAATGCCTCTAAATTTACTTAGGGCAAATTTATAGTGCTAACTATTAGGAAAAAAAGAAAGTTCTCAATCCATGACTTTGGTTTGCATCTTAGAAAACCAGAAAAAGAAAAAAAAAATCTCAAATTAAGCAGGAGAAAGAAAATGATGAAGAGCACAGCAGAGATCAATGAAAGAGAAAATGGTACAAACAATAAAGTCAATAAATCCAAAAGATGGTTCTATAAGAAGAGTAGTCAAATTGATAAACCACTAGCCGGACTGCTCAGGATAGAAAGAAAGAAGGTAGAGGTGCCTGGGTGACTCAGTGGGTTAAGCCTCGGCTTTCGGCTCAGGTCATGATCTCAGGGTCCTGGGATCGAGCCCCACATCAGGCTCTCTGCTCAGCGGGGAGCCTGCTTCTCCCTTTCTCTCTGCCTGCCTCTCTGCCTACTTGTGATCTCTTTCCTTTCTGTCAACTAAATATATAAAATATTTAAGAAAAGAAAAGAAAAGAGAGAGAACAAATTACCAGTATCAGGAATGAGAGAGATGAAATCACTATGGATTCCACAGATACTAAAAAGACTATAAGGGAATAACTTTATTCATTTAATAAATTAGTTGAAACAAAAATACTTGAAAGCCAAACTAACAAGTTTCACCCAAGAATAAACGGATGACTCAAATACTCACATATTTATAAAGAAATTAAAATTTCCCACAAACAAAAGTCCATTCTTAAAGTGTTTTCATACTTCTTTTTTTTTTTTTAAGATTTATTTATTTAAGAGAAAGAGAGAAGGTGTGTGAACTGGGGGTTGAGGGGAAAGAAACTCAAGCGGACTCAGGGCTCGATCCCATGACCCTGGGATCATGTGTCAGATGCCTAACCAACTGAGCCACACAGGCACCACTGGCTTGAATCCTTTATCACTTACTGAAGCTTGTTTTATGATCTGGAGTATGGACTACCTTGGTAAATATACCTTTATAGTGCACTTTGAAAAGAATATATTCTACCATTGCTGGGTGGAGTATTCCATAAAAGTGAATTTACACAGGTCATGCATGTGAATAAAGACTAGAAACTGAACCAATATAAAAAATTGATTTTGGTGTTCATTAATGGGTTTTTTTTCCCCATGCAAATGCTTAAAATCATTACAAACGTAGGAGAGAAAGTGATGGTTCTAAAGCCTCTTAGATGGTTCGCAGTGATCCATATTTCCTTATTTATGCCCTGTATAATCCCTCCCCACAGTGAATCAGGGCTAATGCAAGTGACCAGGGGAATAATGCAAAAGTGACAGCGTGTGACTTCAGAGGCTAGGTCATAAGAGGCATTACAGCCTCTGCCTGTCTCTTGCCTCTTGAAACACTCACTCCTTAGCATGAGGATCCTCAAGCAGCCTTGTAGAGAGACCCCCGTGGAGAGGAACAGAGGCTTCTGACAACCAGCAGCAACCTGCAAGCCACGTCTGATGTTCCATCCCCAGTAACGTCTCCAAATGACTACTACCTCTTCAGAGACCCCTAAGCCAGAGCTGCCTTCCAAAGCCACACCTGCATTCCTGACCCACAGAAATTGTGAGAGATAATAAATGGCTACTGTTGTTTTAAGCCACTAAGTTTTGAGCCATCTGTTACGCAGTAATAATTTAAAAACTTTAATGCTCGTGTTTTAAAGTAAACATTCATTAAAAGACCATGTTTAAGTTTTTGTTTAATATTCATCTCCTCTGAGAGGTTTTTTCCTGGCCAACCTAGCTAAAATAGTACTTGTAATCATTCTATCCCTTTTCCCTTTTTCCTCTTTGTATTTATACCTGAGAGTTGATCATATGTATGTGTGTATTTGTGTGTCTGTGTCTTCACTAAGATTAGAACTGCAACTGTTTTGTTCTCTACTGCCTCTACAGTCTAGAATGTTTATAATGCTATCTGGTAGATGATAGGCACTCAGGAGATAATTAAGAGGATGAATAAATAAATGATAAATAAGATCCTTAATATTCTCATTTGCCTTAATTGTATACTTGGACTTCATTTCTGGGGTGGAATGGGGATGATGGGCACATAGAGACTCTGAGCCATGAGCAAATTTGTGTTAACTACTTACTATTTGCATTAGAATCATTACAACGAAACATGTTTTAGGAAATGAAAAATAATGATTACACTTGTGTTTTTTTGTTGATTCACTTAAAAGAGCATTGTGGTAGGCAGCCTCTAAAATGGCCTCCAATGACGCCTGACTTTTGGTATTCATGTCCTTGTATATCTCTTCCCAGACTGAATAGCCCTAACTTATGCAGCCAGTAGAATACCACAGCCATTGATGTGACTTCTGAGGCTAGATCATAAAAGATATTGAAGATTTTAAACAGGCTATCTCATGACAGCTGAATTTTTTCACAAAGATAAAAAAAAGG
Organism: Procyon lotor; assembly: GCA_028646535.1. Lineage (NCBI taxonomy): Eukaryota > Metazoa > Chordata > Mammalia > Carnivora > Procyonidae > Procyon > Procyon lotor. Next base: position 4,787 of record JAQQSY010002140.1, read on the forward strand.
AAAAGAGGCTATAAGCAAGTAAATTTCTTTTTAAGATTTTATTTATTTATTTGACAGAGAGAGAGATGACAAGCAGGCAGAGAGGCAGGCAGAGAGAGAGGGGGAGGCAGGCTCCCCGCTGATCAGAGAGCCAGGTGCGGGGCTGGATCCCAGGACCCCGAGATCATGACTTGAGCCGAAGGCAGAGGCTTTAACCCACTGAGCCCCCCAGGTGCCCCACCAAGTAAGTTTCTAAATGAGTCTTTTGTCTTCCAAGCAAGGAAAGCCATTTATTGATAGCAGGCTCATTAAATCATGTTTGATTGCAGCAGTCAAAGAACTATATGCAGAGAAAATAAACTTATTTACGATAATTAGCCTTCCCAGTAGAACAGTTGTTCAGAGTAGAAGATACTGAGACCAACATGAATAGTCAATTAAGAAACAGGGTAAGTGATGTCAAGTGGTTTTCCTGGACTCTCTTGTTTTTTTATAATAGTTCTTGAGATGTAATCATCATACCACACATTTTACCCATTTAAAGTGTAATTCAGAGTTGTGCAACCATTACCAAAATAAATTTTAGAATATTTTTATTACTCCTAAAAGAAACACTGTACCTATTAGCAGTTTTTGCTCATTTCCCTCTTAACCACCCAATCATTGGTAACCACCAATCTCTTTCTGTCTTTAGATTTCCCTCTTGTAGACATTTCATATAAATGGAATTTATATAATATATTGTCCTTTGTGGCTAACTTCATTCACTTAGCATAATATTTTCAAAGTTCATCTATAGAGTAGCATGTATCAGTATTTCATTTTTTTCATTGCCAAATGATATATATTCTATTGTATAGACATACCACATTGTTTATCCATTCATCCAGTTGGACATTTGGGTTGTTTTCCATCTTTTGGGTATCATACATAATGTTGCTATGAACAGTGTGTACAAGTTTTTGTGTAGACATATGTTTTGAATTCTCTTGTGTATACACTGAGGAATGGAATTTCTGGGGCATATGGTAATTTTATGGTTAATCTTTTGAAAAAGTGACCGTTTTCCAAAGCAGCTGTACCATTTTATAATCCCAACAGCAATCTGCGAGTGTTCCAATTTGTCCACATTTTACCCACACTTGTAATTATCTGTCATTTTGTTTATAGCCATCCTCGTGAGTATGAAGCAGTATCTATCGCATTGTGGGTTTTATTTTTATTTTTTAAATCTTAAAATTTTATTTATTAATTTAAAAATTTTATTTAAATTCTATTTAGTCACATTGTGATCTTAATTTGCATTTCCCTAATGGCTAATGATGTTGAGCACCTTCTCATGTGCTTATTGACCATTTGCACATCTTCTTTAAAGAAACGTTCATTCAGATCTTCTGCCTGCTTTTGAAAAACTGGGTATTTGTCTTCTTGTTTTCTTGGTGCTGTTCTTTGATGTACAAAAGTTGTTTTTAATTTTGATGAAGTCTAGTTTATCTTTTTTCTTTCACGGCTTGTCTTTTTGGCATTGTATTCTTTTAAATTTCCTAGACCCAATTCCAACATGGGAGGGCTTCTCCCACACTCAACACCAAGCAGTTTGTGGACATCTTGTGGATGTCCAAGAATTCCGCTCAATTCTGACACTATCTATCCAGAGATAGCATCAAATTCCACACACTAAGGGCTAGGTCCTACCAGATGCCTTCTATCCCCCACTTCGGATGCCAGACACAAGCTCCAGGCTATTCCTTGTGCTTCTGACCTACCAGCTACAGATTGTGGAGGTTCTAAATAACCTCCTCCTCAGCTCATGGAACTCAGGGAAATAGTTATGTTTACTCTCTGTTAAAGGATATGATAAAGGATCTGAATCAACATAAAGAGGAAGAGATGCATAGGGCGAGGTATGGGGAAAGTGCACAGAGCTTCCACACCCTCTCCAAGTATGCCATTCTACCCCAGAAGCTCTCAGAAGCAGTACCTTTGGGTTTTTATGGAGGCTTCATTGCATAGTCATGATTGATTAAGTCATCGGCCACTGGCTGAGTCGACCTTTCCCCTTCTGGGAGGTTGGGGAGTAAGGGGCTGGGTGGGGATGGGACTGATAGTTTCAACCTTCCAATCACATAATTGGTCTTCCTGGTAATCTTCCTGGTAAACCTTCCTCTCCATCCTTAGCTAAATCCCAAAAGCCACCTTATTAATAAACAAAAGACACTTTATCACTTTCAACACTTAGGGAATCCCAAAGGTTTTGGAAGCTGTGAGCCAGAAACTGTGCACAAGCACCAAGTGTATAAGAAATACATTTGGTCATTCATATATAAATATATTTTTAAATTATAAACCACAATATCACACCTATCTAATAAACCATTGCCGAATCCAAGTCTTAAAACTAATGCCCATGTTTTCTTTAAGAGTTTTATAGTTTTAGGGGCGCCTGGGTGGCTCAGTCGTTAAGCGTCTGCCTTCGGCCCAGGTCATGATCCCAGGGTCCTGGCATCGAGCCCCTCATCGGTCTCCCTGCTTGGCGGGAAGCCTGCTTCTCCCGCTACCCTTCCCTCTGCTTGAGTTCCCTCTCTCGCTATGTTTCTCTTTGTCAAATAAATAAAATCTTAAAAAAGAAAAAAAGAAAGTTTTATAGTTTTAGCTTTTACAATTAATCTTTGATTCATTTTGAGCCAATTTTTGTATATGGTATGAAGTAGCGGTCCAAATTCTTTTGTATATGGATATGCAGTTGTCCCAGTACTTTTTGTTGAAGAGAGTATTGCTTGCCTATTGAATTACCTCGGAACCCATGTGGAAAACCAACTGATGATAAATATTAGGAATTACTTATAGTTTCTCAATTCTATTAATCCATGTTGTCTTTGACTCTTGATAAGCCCAGGGATGTTATGGAATCAATGTCGAGTTTGAAGTGACTGAAGAATTAGCCTCTAAGAGTAGTCTTGTGAGAATATTTTCTACATGTGAGAATATTTTCAAAGAAGTTGAGAAAACACTAATTCAGTATAACCTGAAGTTGAGTGGAATAAGATGTGTTACAATCGACGGTACCAATATGTGAGAAGCAGAAAAAACTCAGTTGAACAGATTCACAAAGTTTCTGAAAACGTAAGGTGTCTAAAGCCTTTTGGCAAATATTTGAATTTATCACGTGTTATTGAACCAAGGGTGTCAACAATGAACCTCATTTGCTCCCCTAGATTTAACCATCATGAATTCCACGAATTTCTTTCAGAAATAAACCTGGATATCTTGACTCTGTCACACCGTAGTTTCATGGCTTAGTAGGGGTTGAAGTATTGTTGTGGTTGTTGGAGCTCAGGACACTGATGGAAATTTTTTTAAATGATGGTAAAATAATAAAACGTAAAATTTAACATCCTAACCATTTTCAAGTGTCCATTTCAGTGGTGTTAAGTACATGCACATTGTTGTGAAACCATCACCACCATCGCCAGTATCCATCTGCAAAACTTATATCATCTTGCGAAACAGAAACTCTATACCCTTTAAACAAAAAGTTCCCATTCTCCCCCTCCCCGATCCCCTGGCAACCACCATTCTACTTTCTGTCTTTATGAATTTCACTAGTTTTGGTACTCATAGAACTGGAATATTACAGGTTTTCTGTTCTGTGACTGGCTCATTTCACGGATCACGACGTCCTCAAGTTTCATCCACGTCATAGCATGTGTCAAAATTTCTTCCTGTAAGGTTGAGTAATAATAACCTCTTGAATGAATATACCACATTTTGCTTATCCGTTCATTCATCGATGGACACTTGGGTTGCTTTTTGGCAATCGTGCATAATGTGAGACGGAAGTTTTTATGAATGAGAACTGGCTTCGTCCACTGTTGAACATGAAATTGGAAATTAGCTTTTACTGAAGACTCAACAATGCTTCTTAATGAGTTCAACCTAGAATTACAAGACAAACTCTACACAAAAACTTTTGCTGCAGTGAAGTTACTTCAGCAACAATAACTTTTTCTGAAGACAAGTGAGGTCGAATTGCTTCACACCCTTCCTGTGCTGTCAAAAGTTACAGTGAGAAGTAAAATGTGAATTACCACACATATTTGCTGCGTGTATCTTCTCTGAGTTCAGTGCCTACAGCGTTTCTCTGGACTTCACTTCAGATGTAAAGGAAATTTTCATATTTCAAAATCCACCTATCTGTACAATTGAGGATCTCCCATTCAATCTTCGATTAGAGGTGACTGCCCTTCAGGGTAATGATTTGTCCTAAGGCATATATCAAGAGAAGAACTTAGTGAAATTCTACACATTTTTTTCCAAGAAATGAATATTCCTTTTTTTTCTTTTTAAAGATTTTATTTATTAGAGGGGCGCCTGGGTGGCTCAGTGTGTTAAGCATCTGCCTTCAGCTCAGGTCATGATCTCAGTGTCCTGGGATTGAGCCCCACATTGGGCTCTCTGCTCAGCAGAGAGCCTGCTTCCCCTCCCCCCTGCCTGCCTCTCTGCCTTCTTATGATCTCTTTCTTTCTGTCAAATAAATAAATAAAATCTTTATTTTAAAAAAGATTTATTTTTATAATACATAAATAAAATAAAGAATATATTTATTATATATTATTTCATATTTATAAATAAATATTAATAACTTTAATTTAATAAATTGATAAATTTTATTACAAATAAAATAAATATAAATATTATAAATAAAATATATAATCAATATATTTCATTATACTTATTTAATATATATTAAATATATTTATTATATATTTTATTTATTACATAAATATATTGTTTTATTATTTATATTATATATTATATATGATTATATATAAATACATTATTTATATATAAATATAATATATAAATTATAATATATAATATTATAATATATAATTATAGAATATAAATCAAATATAATATATAAAATATATTATTTATAATTATTATTTATAATTATTTATAGATATTATATATAATATATAAAATATATTATTTATAATATATTATACATAATAAAATATATTTTATTTTATATAAATAAATAATAAACACATAATAAAAAATAAAATATATTTTATTATATATAATATATTATTTATATTTATTATATTATTATATATTTCAACTAATATTTTATATATATAAATATAATAAATAAATAATAAATCTTTATTTAAAAAATAAATCTTTATTTTAAAAAAGATTTTATTTGTTAGAAAGAGAGAGTGAGCATGCACTCTGGGATTAGCACCTGAGCTGAAGGCAGATGCTTAACAGACTGAGCCACCCAGGCACCCCAAGACATGACTATTCTTTTTTTTTTTTTAAGATTTTATTTATTTATTTGACAGAGAGATCACAAGTAGGCAGAGAAGCAGGCAGAGAGAGAGGGGGTAGCAGGCTGTCCGCTGAGCAGAGAGCCCGATGTGGGGCTCGATCCCAGGACCCTGAGATCATGACCTGAGCCGAAGGCAGAGGCTTTAACCCACTGAGCCACCCAGTGCCCCAAGACATGACTATTCTTAATTAATATCACATGCCAACAGATTGATATCAGTATTTGGCAGTACCCATCTGTGTGAAAAGATGTTTTCAAAAGTGAAACAGAATTTCACTACAGATCAGCACTAACAGATTAGTATTTGAAAGCCCTCTTTTTTTTTGTAAGCTCTACACACCAAACATGGGCCTTGAACTCAAGACTCCAAGATCAAGATTCACATGCTCTACCACCTGAGCCAGCCAGGCACCCCTGAATGCACTTCTGGTGATAGAAACACTAACTCTAAATCCCAATCAAGTGAAATGTTATCTTCACTCCCTGTCAAAAAAGAAAACACACTATCCTCATTAGTAGACTTGAATTACAAAGCTTACTCAATCACTATATTTTGAATTTTATAAAAAAAATTAATGGAAAAAATTAAATCTATTGTTATATACCTACATAATAAAATCCTTAATTTTGCCACTTGGCCTGCAAAGCCTAAGCTATTTACTATTTTGCCCTTATAGAAAAGGTTTGCCATCTCTAGAGAGAAAGTGAAAAGAGCTCAAGACTAAGTCTTAGGGCACTTGTATTCAGAAGTCAGGAAAAGGTAAAGGATCTCCTGCAAATGAGCCTGAAAAGCAGCAGCCAGGGGGTGAAGAGAGAAACTCTTGAGAGTGGGGCATCTCTAAAAAATAGCAGAAGTGTTTCAAACCAGGGAAAATGGTCAGCTGTATTAAATGCCACTAAGGTAAAAACAAAGATTCAACTTTTGAATTTGGCAATGTGGTCATTGTTGGCGTTTTTGGTGAGTGGCTTCAGTGGCATGGTGGTAGTGGACAAGACAGAAATGAAAAGGTCAGGAAGATGAAATAACACATCAAAAGTATTTAGCATTGGGGTGCCTGGGTGGCTCAGTCAGTTGAATGATGGACTCTTGGTTTCAGCTTAAGTCATGACCTCATGGGTTGGGAGATGGAGCCCCTAGTGAGGCTCCACACTCATTGGGAAGTCTGCTTGAAGATTCTCTCCCTCCACCCTAACCCCCCCCACACACACGCATGCACATCCACTCCCTCTCTCCAATAAATAAATCCTTAAAAAAAAGTATCTAGCATTGTGCCTACCATATAGCGTATACAACAATTGTCATCGAAGCAGACCTTGCTGGCGCCCCACCCAGCTTCCCTTCTATCATTTCAAAACTGTTCAGATGTTCCTCATTTTGTTTGCCTGAAGACTCTGGCTGCTGGAGTCTGCTCTGCTCACATGCAACACGCTGGAGCTGCTGGGGAATGAACATCCTTCAACAGTGGCCAACAGGTAGTTGTATAAATACTCCAGCTCCCTTATCCCTCAGAGGGGGAATTCCGAGGTATGTTTACATACAAAACACAGAAAACTGTGTTTTCCAGTTTTCTCCAGAGTTCCCTAGCCGTATTAAAAGTGGAAAATCCTGGCACTTATGCAATTTGAAACAACTACCCCCAGAAATTTGATTCGTAAATTTGACACCTCAAATAACCGTAAAGATTTGCCTTGATCATGGCCCCAGATGTTAATGGTCTCCAGCTCAGGCTGAAGAATAACCATGAAGTGGGACACTGAGAATTAAAACCATCTACATCCACAAGATTGCTGTCAGCATTAACATAATGTTATTATTTTATCATCATCTTCAACCTAACTACAATTCTGGGAACATTTTAACCAGGAAGAGAAAAATTGTAAGGACCTTTAGTGTTCATTTTGGGAACTTCTCAAAATCCCATTTTTTTTTTTTTTTAAGATTTTATTTACTTATTTGACAGAGAGAGATCACAAGTAGGCAGAGGCAGGCAGAGAGAGGGGGAAGTAGGCTCACTGTTGAGCAGAGAGCCTGCTGAGGGGCTTGATCTCAGGGGCTGGATCCCAGGACCTCGAGATCATGACCCGAGCCAAAGGCAGAGGCTTTAACCCACTGAGCCACCCAGGCGCCCCTCAAAATCCCATTTAAATGCACATCAGACTGCTCAATTTTTCAGGAGATGGCTTTATTTTTTAACTTTTTTTCTCATAGTGCTGAATCTTTTCTATTTTTGCAGTACATGACTTTAAATGACTGCGTACACTGTGGTAAACAAAATAGCGGACCCCCCCAAAGATGTCCATGTACTAATCCCTGGAATCTTCAAATATGCTGTGTTACATGACAAAGGGACATAGAGTGGCAGGTAGAATTAAGTTGTTAATTCAGTTTATCTTAAAATAGATCTTTCTGGATGATCTGAGTTGGCCCACAATAATCACAGGGGTTCTCAAAAGTAGAAGAGGGGGGCAGAAGAGAAAGTCAGAGTGATGTAATTTAAGAAAGTACTCACCCAGCAATTGCTGACTCCGAAGATGAAAGGGGCTACAAGCACAGGGATGTGGATAGCCTCTCGAAGCTGGAAAAGGCAAAGGGATTATCTCCTAGAGTATCTGGAAGGAATCAGCCTTGCCAACAATTTGGTCTTATCCCAGAAAGAACAATGTCAGACTCCTGACTTACAAAATTATAAGATGATAAGTTTGTACAATTTTAAGCCCTTAAGTTTGTGGTAGTTTGTTAGGGCAACAATAATAACTATACATTCTCCAAGACTCTTAAAAACCCCTTACTATGTTCGCGTCCACTAATCCTAACCTATTATGTCATGATTGTCACCAAATCCTAATCAAACCTCCTGATTAAAGAGCCCCCTTAAACCAGACCCCCAAACCTTCCCCCTTGGAAATATTACTGAGACTGTCAAACAAAGTACTGCTCTCTCTTAATAGTAAACAATAAACTCAGTTTTGCCTTATTACCATATTGTTTGGGTGATATTTTTTGGGAGGGGAATTTGACAATTGTTTTATCCATGTGCCTAGAATACTACCTGCTACATACAGATGTTTAATGAGTGTTTGATACATAATGAATAAATTATGAGTTTCTAAAATAATATGAAATGATATTTATGTAGATGAAGTTGTGACATGGTATTTCCTAAACCTAGATGTGACTCTTAGAAAATAATTTGACGGACACCTGGCTGGCTCAGTAGAGCGAGCGACTCTTGATCTTGGGGTTGTGAGTTCAAGCCCCACGTTGGGTGTAGAGATTACTTAAAAATGAAATATTTTTTTCTTAAAAAACCATTAATTAAAAAAAACCATAAATATAAAACCTGAATGAAACTTTGCACATAGATGTTTATATCAGCTTTATTCATAATCATTAAAAACTGGAAACTCAAGTCTTTCAACTAATGAATGGATAAACAATCTTTGTTAAATCCATATAATAGATTGCCACTCAGCAATAAAAAGGAATAAATTACTGATCCTTGCAACAACACTGGATGAATCTCAAAGGCATTATGCTAAGTGAAATAAGAGAGATTTAAAAGGCTACAAATTGTACGATTCCATTTATGTTATAGGACGGAAATGGTAAAAGTATAGGGGAAGAAAGCGTATCAGTGGTTGCCAGGAACTGGGGTTGAGGTGAGGTGTTCGCTACAAAGGAGAATGAGGGAATGTTTTGGTGTAATGGAAATGTTGTATGTCCTGATTATGGTGGTAGTTACACAACTGTACAGATTTGTCAGAACTCATTATGAAGGATGAATTTT
>JAQQSY010002141.1:0-13890 GCA_028646535.1 Procyon lotor
CCGGGAATGACCCGGCCTGGGCGCGAGCTCGGGGCGGGGAGGGAGCGAGCGCGCGCCTCACGAGGCCCCGCCCCATCGCCAGATGCGGCGCAGTTGGTGCGCGGTGATTGGCGGGCGCGGCCGCGGGATGAATGGGGTGACCGCGGCGGGGGAGCCGGGCGGTGACGCGGAGGGCGCCGGGCGGGAGAGAGCTGCCGAGGGGCGCAGGGCGGAGGTGGCACCGCCCTGTGGGGCGGCCGGCCAACGGTCCCCACGCCCAGCGAGTGGAGGAGGGGGGCCCGGTGGGCGGGCTCTGGTTCCCTGGGAGGGGCGCGCTTGTGGGGGCCCGGAAGTGATAGGGGCCCCAGGGGGCTGCGATCCAGACTAGGGGGTGGGGGTGGGGAACGGAGAAGCTGCGCCTGCCCCTCAGGCCACCGGCAAAGGGCATCCCCGCCTCCTGAGAATCCCTTCTGGGTGCTTCGAGCGTGTTGTGCAAAGAGGGCCTTGCTCTTCGGTGTAAGAGCTATGATTGGAATCCTTGTCTGGACATCGCTGTGTGGACACGCAGCTTTTTTCCATTCCTACACCAGTACCCTTTTTGAAGCTTCATATTTCACGTTCGGTCATTCAACAGATATCTGTTGTGTGCCTACCTTATCCCTGACACACCCCAGTGGGCAAGGCAGATTTGTTCTTAACATCCTGAAGTTTAAAAGCTAACTAGGCAGATAGGAATAAAAATAAGCAACCAAAACAATTACAGATTGTGCAAAATGCTGTGAACTGAGTATTAACTAGTGACTGAGGAAGTGAAATGCAAGGAGGAGAGACTGATTTTACCCAAAATAATAAGAAAGACCAATCTGAGAAGGTGACTTCTAAGTTGAAACCTGGGAAAGGGGCAAGAGCAGTTTTAAGGACAGAGTACAGCCTTTGCAAAGGCCCTGCTGCTTCAAAACCCTTTTCTCATCCTCTGCAACATCTGACCTTTCATAGCACTTTTTTCTGCACTTCTTAAGGTATGTCACTTTTTACCAAGTATTGTAGTTTTATAATCTCAATTCCTGACACATACCAGGTCCCCAAAGAATATTCTTTTTTTTTTTTGTAAAGATTTTTTTTTTTTATTTATTTGACAGAGAGAAACACAGCGAGAGAGGGAACACAAGCAGAGGGGATGGTAGCGGGAGAAGCAGGCTTCTTGCTGAGCAGGGAGCCCGATGCGGGGCTCGATCCCAGGTCCCTGGGATCTGACCTGGGCCGAAGGCAGACGCTTAACGACTGAGCCACCCAGGCGCCCCCCCAAAGAATATTCTTTAAATAGATACTTAGCGTCCGCTGATTTCCAGATACGCTACTAGGTGCCCAAGATAATTTAAAAACTGAACTGAGCATTCATGATTGTTTCCTGAATATGAATTTTGTACTTTTATGCTTGTCCTGTACATCCACTGTGGCACCATTTATCCCCGGTCTTTGGGAGCTTTTCTTGACCACAATGAAACTTTCCAGGCTTTCATGCTTTCAGGGCTTAATTGATCCAATAAACTAACTGGGCCTACCTATTAGTAAATGAACATGCAGTGTATTATTCTTGTTATATAATGTTTGTGTCTGTTTTTGTTTGTGTTTTATTAGTAACGAAGCTGCAGTGCCTTAATTCAAAGCAATAAATGAAATGAAAATTTGAAGGACTTGACTAGCCCTCTGAGTTGAAAAATGTTTATTGATGTTGGGGTGAGAATGTAGGTCCCTTCTCAGTAAGCACTCATTCCATAGAGCAGAACCTTGGTTTGTCTACAAAGTGGCCTGCCTTAATTGCCACCTTCCCCTTTTGAAACCTGGCAATCTACTCACATATGTGTAAATGTTTTCCTGTGATATGAGAAGCACATTGGGAAAGGCAGCTTCTCATAACTAAAATATTGACATAGTTATCAAAATACTAGGCGTACGTTGATTGTTCCGACAATAAACTTTATTTTGATTATTCTCTGATTCTTTTTTAAAAAGTAAAACTATCGATTTATCTGTATTAGTTGTCTATTGCTTTATAACAAATGATCCCCAAAATGGTGGCTTCAAATGACTTTTTTTCTCTCAACGTTTCTATAGGTGAAGAATTGGCGTGTTGTTCCCTTAGCTGGATTTTATGTTTCGGGTTTTCTCACAGTCTGTAATCAAGATATCGACTCGACCTAGAATCTTCATAAGGGTTTGCTAAGGAAGGAAACACTTCCAAGTTCACTCCTGAGGTCATTGACACGATTCAGTTCCTCATGGGCTGTCATACTGAGGACCTCAGTTCCTAGCTGTCTATTGGCCAGAAGCCATACTTAGTTTCCTGTTTTGTGAGCATCTCCACCATGGCCCCTTTGCTTCATCAAAGTATGCAATCCAAAACGCTGGGCGGAGAGTGCCTGTAAGATAGCAGTCAGTTCTTTCCTAACCTAATCTTGGAAGGTTATTCCATTATTTTTGCCATATTCCTTCCATCTGTTAGGAACAAGTTACTAGGTCCAGCCCTTGGGCATGAAAAAAAGGTGTCAGAGATCATGGGGAGCATTCAGAAATAGCCAATCACAGGATGCCTGGGTGGCTCAGTAGGCTAACTGTCTGCCTTCAGCTCAGGTCATGATCCCAGGGTCTTGGGATCAAGTCCCGCATTGGGCTCCTTGCCCAGCTGGGAGCCTGCTCCTCTCTCTGCCTGCAACTCCCCCTGCTTGTGATCTCTGTCTCTCTGACAAATAAATAAAATCTTAAAAAAGAAGAGGAAGAGGAGGAAGAAGAAGAAAAAGAAAAAGAAGTTCCAATCAAATTATCAGAGCCCATTAAGCCAATGAAACAAATTTAGGACTCTAAAAATCTTTCTTGCATACCGTGAAACAGCTTCCTATGTCTTATTTGCTATCTTTAAGATGAAGAAAGTAAATGGTATTTTGAGAGTCTAGTTCAGTAAACTTTCATGCCTACTAAATATCTGGCATAGCACAAATCTAGAGGAACAAAAACGATACACAACACATTTTCTGACCTTGAGTTGGGGAAGAAAGATATAAGCAAATAATTATAATATTATAAGTGATTACCAAAAAAAGGCCTCACAGAGCACTCCGATAATGGGGAGAATAGGAAAGAAACATTCTGTTCTAGGTCACATTCAAGGAAGCAGAAAGGGTGGGAGAGGTGGAGACAAAAAAATCAAGAAAAGATTACACATAGTTTAAAACTATGTAGAAGTTAATCTTATTGATCAGCAAAATGCAAAGTAATGACATACTTCTATACCTTTTATTTCTTGACCTTAAATAGCCTAAAATTGCCTCAATTTTACACATCTAGAGTATCTGACAGCATTTTCAGTTTTATACGAGTTCATTTTATTTTTATTTTTTAAATTTTTTTTTTAAAGATTTTATTTATTTGACAGAGAGAAACACAGCGCGAGAGGGAACATAGGCAGGGGGAGCTGGAGAGGGAGAAGCAGGCTCCTCGTCAAGCAGGGAGCCTGATGTGGGGCTCGATCCCAGGACCCTGGGATCATGACCAGAGCCGAAGGCAGATGCCTAACGACTGAGCCACCCAGGCACCCCACGAGTTCATTTTATTGAGATACATCGGACAGAGTGCAGTGTGTCATTTAATCATTCAGATTAGAAGATGATCCTGTAATGCTCTTTAGCCGAAAGAGAATTGACTTAGTGAAACTAACCTTAGGGAATACACTTAAATTTGAAAAAATAAATAAATAAATAAATGTGCTTTACAGCCAGTTGCCAAGCAATAGCTTGCAAAAATAATTGAACTGCAACACATTCTTGTAGATTTTCAAGTGAGTCTCACTCTTGGCAAACGGTGAACTTGAGATTGTGAAAAGAAATTGCACTACCAGTTTTTGACATGTAAAGGCATGTCTCATATTGCACAGGCACAAAAGCAAGGTCTTTTATAATACATATAACTAAAATATCACATGATCTTTGGCACGACTAAATCATATTGGACTAATTATTGGAGAACCTGTTTTGTGAATGACAGCATAAGGGCAAAGCATATTCTAAACTCTATCACTAGTATCAAATTCATTTATACAACACACTGCTTAACTAGAACATATTCTTCAACATATTCTTCGAACATATTCGACACCACACAGGTACTCTTTGCCAGTTGCACATGATTTTTGGCTAGAAGTTTCTTTATTGTCTGCTTTTGTCTACTCCCTAGAAATCTTTAGCTCTTTAATAAGTGATAGAATTTTTAAAAATCAAGTTATGAAAGTTATGAAATAACCAACAAAGTAAAAGACACATTGAATATCTGTCCTGGTTTTAAATCTTATCTTTAACATAGCTAAGCATTTGAAGAAGTTGAGCGAGATTTAAATTCAATTTTAATATTAAAAGTAAGTCTACAGTATGTCAGACAGTGATAAGAGCTAAGGAGAAAAAGGAAGCAGTGAAAAAATGTTTCAGAATATGGGAGACAGCGAGGGAGATGTTGCAAATTTAGAGAGTTTAAGGAGAACTCTGTAGGAAGATGATATTTAGAGAGATCAGACTGGAGCAAGAGTGTAAGTCTTAGAGATTCGCATGGTGGAAGAGGAAGGATAAAGGCCCTGAGGCGAGTCTAGCGCTAAGGAGGTGATTGTGGGTAGAAGAAAAAGCAGCTCTAGAAGGTCAGAGAAATGGCACAGGTGCTAAGTCATGAAGCACCTTATAAGCCATTGTAAGAGTTTTGATTTTTACTCTTAACTGAAATGAGAGGTTGATCAATGGTTTAAGTACACAAGTGACACCATCTGTCTTTGGTTTTAAGAGGATCATTCAGGCCGCTGAGTTGAAAATAGACTGTAGGAGGCAAAAGCAGTAAAGGTCCAGAATTCCAGTAAATTTCCAAAATTAGAAAATTCTGGGCAACAGTTTAAGGTAACTTAAAATGGTAGTTATGGTAAAGTTTGGTGAAAAGTAATAAGATTCTGGATATATTTTGAAGATCGAGTAGACCGAACTTAGCTGATACATGTATATATGATGTCAGAGGAAGACAGAAGCTAAACATAACTCTAAGGTGTTTGGCTTGAGAAACGGAACAAAGAGAGTTGCCATTTACAAAGCTGGGGAAAACCATGGATTTGAGGGAAAATCAAGAGTTTTTTGTTTATTATTTTCAGTTTGAGATGCCTTTTAGACATCCAAGAGAAGTCATTAATAGGCAGTTATGTATTTAAGTCTAGACTTAAGGGGAAAATACATTTAGGAGAAATATATTTGGGAGTCAGTAGAGTATAGATAGAACCCAATGTCATGAAAGAGGGTGATAATAATGCCTAAGAAGTAAATGTATAGAGAGAGGATTGAGGACACAGACCCCTTTCATTGTCCAGCCGCTCCTGGATAGAGTACTAAAGAGTGTATAAAAGGAAGTTGAGAAGAAAAACTAGAGAATCCAGAAGTAGTTCAAATTGTTCATTCATTCAACATATATTTATGAGCATCTGCCATTTGCCAGAGGTTCTACCAGCCATTGGGAAAACACGGCATGGGCAGTGCCTTCAAGTAGTTCGCATCCATCAGGATGAACACTCAAGGACAGGAATAGAGATAAACCCCAGTACAATGAAGAGGAGTAGCAGCAGAGTAACAATGGAAGTGTAGAAATGACTCCTTGTTCTGGAGAGGAAAGGAAACTGCCTTTAATCTATCTGTCTCTAACAAAGACAAGCCAGGCCAATGGAGCCCCTGGCAACAAGATAACAGAAAATACAAATTAGGAGATAAGAAAAAAGTAAGATTATAGAGAAGGGAGGAGAGGGTGTAGGAACCAATAGAGACTTCACAGTGACGTCTTTAGCATAAACTAGCTTATGCTTGTCCTATATTTTAGTCAATTTCCAAATGTCCAGAGGCAAACATAGACTTATATCTTATCCCAAAAGACAGGTTTCGTTATGTTATGCAAACACCTCCTGAGCACATAGAGTATTTCATCCTGAAATGAAATGTCTCATTAATAAGAATTGCATTCTAATGAAATCTTCAATTGTACTTTTTAAAAGATTTTATTTGAAGTAGGAGCCCCGAACATTGGGGCTCAAACTCTCAGCTCTGAGATCAAGAGTCGCATGCTCTACTGACTGAGCCAGCCAGGCACTCCTCAACTGAATTTCTTAATTCAACTACGGATGCTATAACAATGGAACATATTTTCCAAGATGTTAAATTCTTTCTCAAGAGCAATATTGGAGTAACTTTCTAATATGCTTGGAAGTGTGTGGTTGGAGATTTCAGACCATTGATGAAAATTAAGAGCAGAAGGAAAAATGCTACCATAATTTAAAAATAAAGAAAAGCAAGAGAAGGAAGATAAAAAGGAATAAATAGTTAACTATTTAATGAAAACAATTCAACAATCACTTCTTAGGGACTATCGTATGGATGTTGTAAAGAAAAAGGCAAGAGTTACAGGGTCGTTTGCTTTTTTGGTTGGTTGGTTTTGTTTTTTTGTTTTTTTTTACTACACCCTACCTGGGTTTACTCTTGATAGGTTGGTTATAAGGACTAGAATGGTTCCAGCACAGTGTCTAGAACCTGGTTGGCCAAGAATCTGATTCTGACAGTAAATAAAATACTTTTCTTGAACCCTGGCATTGAATCCTAGGCATTCTTCTGATTTATTTTGGGGGGGAAAAAAACAATGCACATTTAAATTGAGGAGCCATTTCAGTTCTACTGCTTTCCTTAAAGCTTTATCCATGAATGTGATAGTGCTGCAATCTACCATAATTCATACTGTGGTCATGGTAGTTTACACTGTAGGGTGTAAGATGAGCTGCAGGCCGGGGGGAGGGGGGAATTCTCCCTAAATCATACATGTATTCAGAGCCCTAAGTCTCTGGCTGGAGGAAGAATGAGAACATGACTTTATTACTTTAGGCTTAAGAAGAATCAATAGTCCTGGGACACTGACAGAGGGTTGGAATTCTAGAACAGAACATGGAGGCACCAGAGGAATAATGGTGAAAATGAGGAGTAAGAATTCATTCATTCACTCATTCAAAACATATTTACTAGGCTCTTCTTATATACCAGGGACTGTACTAAACTCTGTGGATAAACAGTGAGCAAAATTCAACATGTTTCCCCTCCCAATGGATTTTACAACCTAAAGCAGTGGTCTTTAAAGTGGGGGTACAAGCGTCCCATGGATTGAGCCAGATGGTACAGTCACGAAACAACATGCATAAAATATTAGAACTTTGTAGTTACTTCTGCCTTAACATAAGAAAAAACATTTAATGTGTGATTGGAGAGTTATATAAGCCCATAATTAAAAATGAACACAAATATTTTGGTAGTACAGGCTTAAAACATTCTACTGATAAGTGAGCACAATAAAAACAATTGAGTGTACTGTAAAACTTGATATTTTTGGAATACCAAGTTAAATTTGAAACTTTTAAAACCGGGAAAGACAGAACATGGGTAGGGTCACAGAGCGCTGAACCAATTCTGGCCTTGGGTTGCTAGCAGAAGAGTGAAGAATCAATAAAATATCTTCGCCAAAGTCTTCTATGCTTCTAGGACATGCTTTTCACATGCCCCTTAACAGAAATCTTAGTTAACCTGTGTATCTTGGTTTCCACTGTAGCATTTACCACTGCATGGTGGTTGTTTCCTGACTCTATCACTTTACAGGCAGAGGGATTCCTTTAAGTTTTTTATTCCTAAAAACTTGACAAACTGAAGCCATTCAGTGAGTTTAGAGCCCAACTCAACTCCATTCAGTGGAGTTGAGTGACAATTAACTATTAAAAGTCTCGGGGCACCTGGGTGGCTCAGTCGTTGAGCGTCTGCCTTCGGCTCAGGTGATGATCCCACGGTCCTGGGATCGAGCCCCGCATCGGGCTCCCTGCTCCGCGGGAAGCCTGCTTCTCCTGTTACCATTCCCTCTGCTTGTGTTCCCTCTCTCGCTGTGTTTCTCTCTGTCAAATAAATAAAATCTTTAAAAGTCTCATTTATTTGTGTATGTTTATTTTTTTATTTGTGTATGTTTAAATAACCTAATTTGTATACAATTTGTACACCTATATTCTTACTGCAGTGACCCAGTGCCTGGAACACAGCTGGTGCATGATAAACACTACACTGTAATTATGTAAAAGAATTTGCTTACATTAAATGGTTGACTATGCTAGGTCAATGGGCACCGGTAGTAAGAGGGCACAGTAGAAAGGCTTAATTTCTGGGGCTTGATAGGTGGAAAGGGTGGACTACTAGGATGACAAAGGTCTAAAGTTATTCACCACCAGTGAAAAACAGCAAGGATCTGTTTGTGCCTTGAGCATAAAACACGTGGCCTTAAGTGCTTACATCTGTCTAGCTGAAAAGGCATCATTTACTTCACCACCTTTCCTTCTTTTAAAAGCCTCTGGAATAATTTCTAGAGTAGAAATGAAATTGGTAGTGAACTCTGAGAAAAAGTAAGAATCCCTAAGAAAAAAAAAATCACAGTAAGGGAGCTAAGCTATAACATCAATTTTGAGTGCTTTCCGCTGTTGCCTTATCTTGTTCAACGGCAGACCTTCGCTCCGGTGGTCTCCGTAGGCTTTTTTAACCCTTTCAGCTAAAACCAAGGGGAACTGGATCCCTTTCAGGATCATAAAGGAGATGGCTCAAAGAGTGGGCTTTTTGTCGTCCAAACGCGGCCACACAACCTTGCCCTGCCTGGCTTTCAGAGTATCAGGGTATCAGGAACTTCATCGCTGCTATTGCGCAGGCTCTGCGTTCCACGCAGGCTTATTAGGCAGCAAGGGGGAAAAATTGCCCGGAGACACGTGAACCTGAGGGCACCAACCCGGGCCTCGGCTCCCCACTGCATCGGATTCTGAAATTTACAATCACGAAAGTTCTATTGTTTCGCTATTGGCTCCAGGGCCGCATGACATCATAGCGCTTGATTCAGCCTTCGGGCCCCGATTGGCTGGCCGCGCCATTGTGACGTCACGGTCAGCCCACGTTCTGATTGTAGATACCCCGCGCCTTCCTCTTCCCATCGCGGCGGTTCCTCGCTCCCGGAGCCTCCCTCTCACATCCTCCTCGGCTCCGCTGGCCACGGGCGCTCCTGCCGCCGCCGCGCCGCTTCGCAAAGCTGCTGCTGCCCCTCGGACTGCGAGGTAAGCCGTCAGCTCCTGGAAACTTCGCCCGGGGCCGCCGCTCGGCCATGACACCCGCGCGGGCGTGCGGCCGGGACGCGAGGGCTGCGAACCGCCGTTAGGACCGGACCCGGAGCAGAGTTACGGCCGCCGGCGCGACCCCGCGCTCTGTCCCCGTGGCGGAGAAGCCCGGCGGCTGCGGCGGGCCCCGGCCCGGCTCCCGGGGCACGGACGGCGGGCGCGGGAGCGCGGTGCCGGCGCGGAGCGGCTCGCCGGCCGCGGGGGTGAGGTGAGGCTGGGCGCCTCGGGAGTTCCCACCGTGCTGCGGACTCACCTGTTCCGCGAGGGGAAGCAGCCGGCGGGGACGTTTGCCTGATGACAGGCGCCGCGGGGACGCACGCTGTGCCCAGACCGCAGGCGGGAGAGACGGCTCTCAGAGCTCTAGTCCGCCCGCCCTTTCGGGATGAACTCGCGAGTGCTCTCCTCGGGGCCGAACGAAACCTCACTGAGTTCGGAGAGCCTCTGCCGGCTCGCGGATCGGGTCGGCACCGAGAGCCAGGGCGCGCCCTCCCTCGCCCTGTGCGGAGCTGGCGGTGAGGGGACCCTCCGGCCTTTCTTTTTCTCCTTCCTCTCTCTGCCTCGGCCTCCCGGAGGGAAGCCCGCTAGCTCAGGGCCACTCGGGTTTTATTAAAACCAGAGAGCTGGAGCCCGGCGGTACTCGGGGAGGGATGAGGCCGACGGGGAGCGGGGGGTGGAGGGGCTGGGGGGGCGGGGACTCGAGGGCCATCTGGGCGGCCCTTTGGGGAGTCCCGGCGCGGGAGCGGCAGTCGGGGAAGGAAGCGCGCGGCGCGGGAGCGACTCTGGGCCGGCGAAGCCCTAGGGTCGTGGCTGTTGGCGACAAGAAAAAGTGCCCTTTTACAGTTTCCGCGCTTGTGAGACTCGCTTCTCTCTGCAGCCTCTGCCCGCCCGCGTCTGGGTGGTGGTGGGGGGCGGGGGGGGGAGTCGTGCCTGAAACGAGAGTTGTTCTTTTAAACTGTCTCTTGCAACCGTTCCGTGCTCTTGCACTTTAAGGGTGGTGGTTTCCCCTTCTCACAACTGTAGTTAAGCTCATCTCCCGGTTTCTTGATTGCAGATTTGGAGAATGCATTAGGCCAACTTTGGTGCTCAAGGAATACACTTTTCCATGCGTGGGGGTCCCGTATGGAAGAAGCCAGTGCCTGAGTTATTAGCTGGACTGGGGATCCGAGAGGTGCCAGCGGTGTGGGGGTGGGGGGGTATTGTGGCGAGGGAGCAGCCTTAATTCTCTAATAACGGACCAATGGCAGGAAGTGCTTTTTAGGGTTGTACGGAAGAGCTAATGTTGCTTGTTAGATTTGGTAACTTGTTCCTCTAACTGCTTGGTAGCTAACCTGTTGGTTTGCACTTGTGTTACTTGCACATCTCAGCCAACAGCATTTGGTGCAGAATCTGCAGATACCGACATAGCTGGTTTTGCATTCTGTGGCTGTGGACGTACACTTTTAACTTTACATCTTCGGTTGGGACGCGAGTGAATCACTTTCGTAGTCAGCTCAGATGCTGCCTGGGATTCTCCCGGAAAGCTCCGCGCTTGCAGAAGAAATGTAGCTCATGTCCATTTTAGGTTCTTACCCCAGATTATAAATTGTCATCGCCGGGAGCTTTTCTTGTAGTTTCTCTTTCTGCATTTTCTTTTCTCTTCCATTTCTAACTGAAGACAAAAAGGAAAATGTTATTGATGGCTACAGATGGCTGATTTTACTGAATATGGAACTTTGCTGAAAAGCGAAAGTAGAAAGCTTATTAAAATTTGTCAGATTTTTCAGGAAAAGTGCCTTCTGACTTCAAACACTGTTCTCCTTCCCTTGACTCAATTTTCTTATGTATAAATGGGTGTTTTGCAGAATTTTTACAGATTTCAGGAGCTACTAATGAAAGTCACGCTTGGTGTCCACCAAATAGTGGTTTAATAAATGCTTCCTTATTTTCCTTCCTGGGAAAGTGAGACTTAGAGGGTGTGGCCAAGAATAAATAAATCTCAAGAATCTCAAGTAACTGGGAAAATATCCAAAACTTTAGGTTTTCATAGATACAAATTCCAGTATCGCTATGAAGTCACCTTTGAAAATGAGGTAAGTTATCTCATTGCCTGGAACTAGCAGAGCCTCATTTTTTCCACCTGCCCTCTTAGAGACCTTAATGTGTGTGCAAGGATCTTTTTTTTTTTTTTTTCTTCATTATCCTTTATTTTGCTCTCAGCATAATATTGATTGTCCTCCTGCTGCTAGAGGTGAGTCTCAATCATTGGGTGTCTTATTTCCAACATGAATTACACAAATCAAGGCAAAACTGTTTACCTTCCTTTCAGGTAACTTTGATGCCCAAGTAGATAGTAGAGTGTGAGTGATAGTTTTACTTCTTTTTTACTTGGCCACATCCTTCTCCCCTAGGACATTTTGATATTGAATTCTTCTGTGCTACTAACTTCTGTTACTGATGGGATGATCTTTCCATTAGTTACCCATAAATACATCTTTTTGAGGGGGCATTCAGTTTCAGGTATTGATGGAGCCCCTTCTGATTGATAGTTGTTTGCCATATATAGTTCTTATAACATCCATTTGAGAAGTGCTATCCCCTACCTCTCTTTTGAAAGAATTGAGACCTGAGGCCTAGAGATGTCCAGTGACTTTTCCAAATTCACATAGCCTTGTCGCCAGTATCATACCCACTCCTATCCTTGTACTGCTAGGATTTGTTCAGTAAGCTGTGTCCCATCTAACTCTGTTACACTGTAACTTAAAAATCTAACCTAGTCAACCTGTCTGAGATTGATAGTTTGTCATCTTTCAGATCTACCTAAAATTTCATCCCTTCCTTTTTTTATAGATGCCTTTTTAATTCATTAACTTGTCAGTTATGTGTAGTTTGCATTAGGAGAGATTATATACAAAGTTGAATGACACAGTTCTGACTCCAGAGGTCTTCCTGAATTAGTTTCCATGTTAATCCTTTCATACCCATACTAAATCTGTGCCTTGCATAAAAAGGGGTCAAACACAGATTTCTGGAGGACTTGTGTAACTATGTCTGGGAAAGCTATATATGGCAGAGTTATATATGTTAGACATATCAGTGCTTACCGCTGTAAGATTGGTTAGGATGCTTTCAGTACATACAGGAAACTGAAGACCTGACTCAAATGGGCTTAAATGACCACCTGACCTGAAAAATTCTGAGGGCAAAACTTTCTGTCAGTGTCTTTGTGGTCCTTTCAGATGATGGTTATGTCCAGAGGCTGATTTTTGATTTTGCAAAATGACTGCCAACACCGATCTGGCCTCCCATTAACATATTCTCATGTAGGATCTTCACTTCCCACCACCTTCCAAAGAGGGTCCTTGGCTTTGAGGGGATTAACTTTAAGTCTGGTTACTTGAAGTAATAACTAGAACAGTGGAAATCTGATAACCTGGCCCATCCCAGAACTGAGGAAGTGGATTTAAATCTCACTTCACCTATTGGGCTGCTACCATACCTTCCGTGAGGGCCAGTGTGGACCTAGGGAAGTCAGCCACATTTTGTAAACTGTAAGGGCCTCCAAGGATGTCAGTACTAAAGAGATGATTGGATTAAAGTAGTAGAATCGAGTCAATATTTGAATGTAGCCTTAAATTTCCTAAAGGAATCTTGCTGATTTGAAGAGATAAGACAGGCTTTCCAGGAGAGAAGGAGTTTGGAGAGCAAACATCTGTGGAATCATTGGGCAAAAATAAAGTAGCCCAGTTGGCCGAAGCTGATATTGCATAAATGGAAGAAAAGGTTAGAAAGGCAAGTTGTTGATGATAATAATGGCTGTTTATTACTGAGCTCTTACCATGTGTCAAACCTTGCAGTGAACACTTTATATGGATTTATTCCAATTGCTGTTAATTGGTACTGTGGGCCTTCCCACTTTACAGTGAAGAATTGGAGGCTTAGCGAAGTTTAGACACTTGGCCACCCGTCACAAAACATTCCAGCCCAGGTCATCTTGAGCCCTATTTTTTTTTTTTTTAAGATTTTATTTATTTGACAGAGAAACACAGCGAGAGAGGGAACACAAGCCAAGGGAATGGTAGCGGGAGAAGCAGGCTCCCTGCTGAGCAGAGAGTCCGATGTGGGGCTCCATCCCAGGACCCTGGGATCATGACTTGAGCCGAAGGCAGACGCTTAACGACTGAGCCACTCAGGTGCCCCGAGCCCTATTTTTAAAAAAGATTTTATTTATTTATTTGACACAGAGAAAGAGATCACAAGTAGGCAGAGAGGCAGGCAGAGAGAGAGGGGGGGAAGCAGCCTCCCTGCTGAGCAGAGAGCCCGATGCGGGGCTCGATCCCAGGACCCTGAGATCATGACCTGAGCCGAAGGCAGAGGCTTTAACCCACTGAGCCACCCAGGCGCCCCTTCACATTTTAGTATTACTGAAATCGGAACACTTCCCAGCTTTTAATGATGTATCATTGGTGAGAGTAGGCAAAGCCAGTATTGATAAAGCTCATGCAGCTGGTTGCTGGCAGAGCCAGGAGTAAGAACCAAGGCTTTTGGGCTCCATCCACCAGCTGACTTACCTCAGCTAGTGTAATAGATACGAAAATCAGTGATGCCTTATGATACTGAATTATGGTAAAGCATATGCATAGTTCTTTACTACAACTGAAGTAATTTGAGAAGATGGGAAGGCACAGTTGTTTAAGTAG
>JAQQSY010002142.1:0-13889 GCA_028646535.1 Procyon lotor
CTATGAATTTTCTGATTTTTGTCACACTCTGATAAGATTAAAAAAACACAGTTCGATGTGCTCTTGCTAGCTGAATTGCAGAAGTAATTTCTCATACAATTGAAATCTAAAATTTGGTAGATGCCTTGCCCAGTGGGACAGGAAACAATTTATCAATTCCCATTAGCTTCAGTCAACAGTCAGGAGGCTGCTTGGGTCTGGGTTTTCTTCCATTAGCAAGGAAGACTTACAGCTGACTAATTTCCCAGGTTTCCTAGAGCAGTTACCCTTGGTGCTGGGCCTCTGGCCTGCTCGTCTACAAGAGGGAGCTCTGACCAAGCTGGGCCTGCAGACTAAATCCTGCCCTGCAGACTAAATCCTGCCCTTCCCAGGCCTGCTGGGAAGGGCCCATGTGGGGGAGGAACGAGGTTCCTTGTTCAAAAGTCTCAGTGGGGATTTGGGATCAAAAGTTCCAATGGGGGTCTGGGGACATTCACATTTTTCTGAGTTCAGAACACTCAAGAGAAAGTTTCTTGTGTTTTTGAACTTCTGGTGTGGGAAAGCCTTGGCTAAGAGGCTTCGTTTACATTTTAGTTCGTATCCTAAAACTCAGAAATACAAGATAGCGACCTGGTGTATTTTCCTCCTTATAGACTCTAGTTCCTTCCTTTCTTTGCATGTTTACCCTTCAAACAAGCTCATGTGGTCACTGGGTCTCTGTCAGTGCAAACGCCGGCACGAGCCTGGATTTTCCAAAAGGAAACCAGACTCCCCACGGTTGGGTGAGGAGTTTTCTGTAGAAGCTAGCTATATCGATTTTTACCCCCTCCGGAAATTGGGAGGAAGCAAATATATACTAAAAACACCAAAGCTTTAGAATAGCCTAGATTGGAACTTTTCTTCCCCATCTTTTTCTTCTTTCATGTCCTGTGCCTTTTGTAATGGTAAGGAGGCCTGAAGACTATTTTGAGAGGGGATTTTAGTGGAGAATCACCCTCATTCCTAAATTTCAGAGCCGTTGCTCGGTTGCTGTGAGCAGGGTGGCTGGAGTGTGGGGCACCAGGGGGCATTCGAGTCGTCATCTCTGGGGAGGGCCTTCTGGCCTACATGCAGGTAGGCAGGTCTGGGCCCGCCTGTGTGCTTTGTCATTTGTTGAGGGCTGGGACAGTGACGCAGAGACACGGGCTGCTTGGGGCAGGAGTAGGTAGATGCTGTGGGTCATCGCTGGGATCGATTTATCGGTATTTCCCTGGGTTTCCTCAGGCACGGTCTGTCCAGGAGCCCCCTGCGTGTCTAAGCTCAATATGTGACCAGAGGACAGAGCTTTCCAGCCGATGAGCATCGGGCAGAACCAGCCCCTCACAGCTCATGTCAGAGCCATTCAGTGAGGGGGGGCACAAGGATGCCTGTAGGTGCAGGGATGATAATCCCCCACATTCCGGTGAGCTGCGGACCAGGCCCACGGCCAGGAGCAGTGAGAAAGGAAGATGTCTGGAGGCTTTTGGGCTCAGAAATTGGAGTCAGGGCCCCTGAGAAGGGGTGTTTCCAGCTCTGCAGAGCGGGCCTGCCAGACCCTGGGGCTGGGGGCCCAAGGACTATTTTTGGGAGATACCGACAAAGGGAAGTAGGCGAGAGTAAATGCTTGCGAAGCAAGGCTGCCCTCAGCGTGTGTTTACTACACCAGGGTAAGGTCTTACAGCCAGAAAGCCCCAACCCTCAGGAGCTGGGGTTTGATGTGGACCAAGAAAGGGCGGGACTGGGTCGTGACCTAGAATGAGTCCGGGGCACACGGCGTGCTGTGGGCTGCACTAGCTGCCATGATGCCTCGTGAAGCCCCTGCATGAACAGCTGGAGGCCTTGTCTTTGAAGAGAGGCTGTTTCGAGTCCCTTCGAGTTGCCCAATGGTGATATTTGAGGGCACCTGAAGTTCTGCATCGATTTCAGTTTGCAGTCCATGATTCCAAAACATGAACTGAGGGTCTTGTCCATCTTTCTCCCTTGCACGCTCCAGTCCCCCACTGCTCTGCATGTTGGCCTTTTAAGAAAATTTAATGTATAACTATGTCTGATATTCGGTAGTAACAGGCTAAAGAGTTATGATTTTTTTTTAAATTTTATTTATTTGACAGAGAGAGAGAGATCACAAGTAGGCAGAGAGGCAGGCACAGAGAGAGAGGGGGAAGCAGACTCCCTGCTGAGCAGAGAGCCTGATGTGGGGCTCGATCCCTGGACCCCGAGATCATGACGTGAGCTGAAGGCAGAGGCTTTAACCCACTGAGCCACCCAGGTGCCCCAAGAGTTAGGATTTTAAGCTTGAAGTAGGGGAGAGAGATAAGCTTCCTTGTCAGCAGTAAAATCCTAGACTTCTGAAAGATTACTGTTTAGTTCTCTTCCAAGAATTGTAACTTGCCTTCCAGGCCAAAATTTCCACATTCTAGACTCTCTGGATGCTAGTTATAGGACTTCGCAGCTCCCACGAGCGAGGGGACCCACGTCCTTTCTGAGGCTAGCTGGGGAAGGAATCGCAGGAGCAGCGTGGCAGCCTGCAGGGCGGTCGCTGGTCTTATGCCTCTTCCCCCAATTACACTCTGCAAACTCTTTGATGGTAGGTCTTGTCTTCTCTTTAATCCCCAGTTCTCAGCCAAATACCTATCCCATAGCTGATGTTCTGTAATTATGCATTCAATGAGTTGTGTGGAAGCAAATGTCTTGTCTGTGAGATTCTCATTAATTCACTGGTTACTCACCTTATCTCTAGGGCAGCAGTAAGAGGGTCATGCTATGCATACATCTTAAATACCTATAGTTAATGATACTGTGTCTTATTTTATGTACGAGGCAAAGGAGTGAAAATAATCGGGGCCTTGAATAAGTTGTTTAACTTTTATTGAATTACAGTGTCCTTATCTGAAACGTGGGTATGAGCATGAAAAAGAGCAACATGAGTTCCTGCTCCAAGTGCTGCCTGCCCACACCCTTCCATCTTCCAGAGCCATCCCTTGCCCCCACAGCACCAGAGGCCAGCTGGGCCACCAGAGCAGTGAGCTCTTTGAGTGCAAGGAGACTTCTACGTGATAATTTTTTTAAAAAATCATAAATAGTTGTTGAATTTTGCCAAATGCTTTTTCTGCATCTCGATGCAGACTGTCGTTAAGATGGTCATACGATTTTTATCCTTCCTTTTGTTAACATGGTGTATCACATTGACTGATTTGCAGATGTTGAACCATCCTTGAATTCCCTAGAATAAATCTTACTAGATTACAGGGTGTAATCCGTTTAATATATTGTTGAATTTAGTTTGCTAATATTTTGCTGAGGATTTTTGCATCTGTGTTCATCAAGGATATTATCCTGTAGTTCTCTTTTCTAACAGTGTTCTTGCCTGGTTTTGATATCAGGGTCATGCTGGCCTCATAAAATGAGCTGGAAAATGTTTCCTTCTATTTTTTGGAAGAGCTTGAGAAGAATTTGTATTCTTTTAATGTTGAATAGAACTCACCAGTCAAGCTGTCTGTCCTGAACTTTTGTTTGTAGGGAGTTTTAGGTGACTGGTTCAATCTCCTTACTAGTAATTGGTCTGTTCCAATTTTGTATTTCTTTATGATTCAGTCTTGGAAGGTGGTATGTTTCTAGGAATTTATCCATTTTTTCTAGACTGTCCAATTTGTTGGCGTATAATTTTTCATAGTAGCCTTTTGTGACCTTCATATTTTTGTGGTATCAGTTATAGCGTCCTCTCTTTCATTTCTGTTTTATTTGAGTCCTCTCTCTTTTTTCTTGGTGGGTTGAGCTAAAGGTTTGTTAATGTTGTTCCTATTTTCCAAGCCAGCTCTTGATTTTGTTGATCTTTTTTATCGTATTTTTAGTCCCTCGATCATGTATTTCTGCTCTGATTTTTGTTATTTTCCTTCCTTTTACTAACTGAGGTTCATTTGTTCTTTCCCTGGTTCCTTGGGGTTGTAAAGTTTGGTTTATTTGAAATTTTTTTTGTTTGTTTCTTGAGGTAGACATTTATCACTTTGAACTTCCCTCTCAGGACTGCTTTTGGTGCATTTCATAATGTTGGTATGTTGTGCTTCCATTTTCATTTGCCTCAAGGTGTTTTTTAATTTCCCTTTGATTTTTTCATTGACTCATTGGTTGCTCAATAGCATGGCATTTAATCTTCACATACTTGGGACTTTTCTAGTTTTCTTCTTGTGATTGATTTCTAGTTTCATGCTACTGCGTTTGGAGAAGATGCTTAATATGATTTCAATTTCCTTAAAATTTTTAAGACTTGTTTTGTAGCTTGACATGTGATGATGTATCCTGGAGAAAGTTTCGTGTGTACTTGAGAAGAATGTGTCCTGCTGCTTTTGGATAGAATGTTCTGTATATATCTATGAAGTACATCTTGTGTAATATGTTGCTTAAGACCAATTTCCTTATTGATTTTCTGTTTGGATGATCTATCCAATGATGTAAGTAGGGTATTAAAGTCTCCTACTATTATTGTATTGCTGTCTATTTCTCCCTTTACATCTGTTAATATTTGCTTTGTATATTTAGGTGCTCCTAAATATATTCATTGCATAAATATTTACAAATATCATGTTCTGTTTTTGGATTGACCCCTTTATTATTATGTAATGTACTTCTTTGTCTCTTATTACAGTGTTTGCTTAACTTCTATTTTTTCTGGTATGTCTACCCCAGCTTTCTTTTGGTTTTAATTTGCATGAAATTTTTCCCCCATCCCTTCACTTTCAGTTTCCCTATGTTCCTCCATCTGAAGTGAGTCTCTTATAGGAAGCATATAGATGGATCTTGTTTTTTTTTAAGATTTATTTATTTAGTTGACAGAGAGAGATCACCAGTAGGCAGAGAGGCAGGGAGAGAGAGAAGGGGAAGCAGGCTCTCTGCTGAGCAGAGATGCCAATGCGGGGCTCGATCCCAGGACTCTGAGATCATGACCTGAGCCCAAGGCAGAGGCTTTAACCCACTGAGCCACCCAGGCGCCCCTGTTTTTCGTTTCTTTACATCCATTCATCCACTGTATGTCTTTTAATTGGGGAATTTAATACACTTACATTTAAAGTAATTATTGATAGGTATGTACTTATTGCTATTTTGTGAATTGTTTTCTGGCTGTCCAGAAAACAATTGTTTTCAGACTATTCCTCTGTTCCTTTACTTTCCTTTTGCTCTCTTCCTTTGTTATTTGATGACTTTCTTTAGTGGTATGCTTAGAGTCCTTTCTCACTATCTTTTGTTTATCTATTATAGGTTTTTGCTTGGTGTTTGACATGAGGCTTACATTTAAAAATTTGCATTGATAACAATCTATTTGAAGATAACAACGTAAGTTTCTAATGCTTTCTAAAGCTTTCTAAAGTCCATCTATCCCCCTATTTTATGTTCCTATTGTAAAGCTCAGCATTATTATTCTCTCCATCTCTTTTGTTTTTGATATCACATTTTATATCTTTTTATCTCATGTATCCCTTATTTAGTTACAATCACTTTTACTACTTCATTTTTTAACCTTCATACTAGCTTTATAAGTGATTAATCCACTACCTTTACCGTAAATTTACCTTTCCAGTGAGATTTATTCTTTCATACGTTTTCCTTTTTCTATTTAGTAGCCTTTCTTTTTCAGCTTAAGGAAGTCCTTTTAAGAACAATTTATTGGTGATAACTCCATTAGCTTTTGTTCTTCTTTTTTTCCCCCAAATATGTTTATTTTATTTTTTCAGTGTTATAAGATTAATTGTTCATGCACCACACCCAGTGCTCCATGCAATACGTGCCCTCCTCAATACCCACCACCAAGCTCACCCAACCCCCTACCCCCACCCCTCCAAAACCCTCAGTTTTTTGCTCAGAGTCCACAGTCTCTCCTGGTTCATTGCCCCCTCTGATTCCCCCCCATTTCCCCTTCCCTTCCTTCTCACAATGCCCTCCATGTTGTTCTTCTGAGAAGCTATCTTTTCCTCAATTCTGAATGATAACTTTGCTAGGTAAAGTATTCTTGGGTGGAAATTCTTTCACCACTTTGAATATACTGTGCCACTTTATCCTGGCATGCAAAGTTTCTGGTAAGTCTGCTAACAGTCTTATGATGATTCCTTTGTATGTAACAAATTGCTTCCATCTTGCTTCTTTTAAGATTCTTTGTCTTTATCTTTTGACATTGAAATATAATGTAACTTGGTGTGTTTCTCTTTGACTTTATCTTTTTCATAACTCTCTGGAATTCCGGGATCTGGATGTCTATTTTTTTCTCCTGGTTAGGGAAATTTTGTCTGATACTTATTCAAATAATTTCTGTCTCTTTCTCTCTTTTTTCTCCTTTTGGGGCTTCTATAATGTGACTTTTAGTGTGCTTGAGATTGTTCTATACATCTCCTAAGCTATCTTTTTTTTTTTTTTAAAGATTTTATTTATTTGACAGAGAGAAACACAGCGAGAGAGGGAACACAAGCAGAGGGAATGGTAGTGGGAGAAGTAGGCTTCCTGCCAAGCAGAGAGCCCGATGCGGGGCTCGATCCCAGGACCCTGGGATCATGACCTGGGCCGAAGGCAGATGCTTAACGACTGAGCCACCCAGGTGCCCCTCTCCTAAGCTATCTTAACTTTTATTCATTCGCTTTGCTTTTTGCTCTTCTGATTAGGTGAGTTCATTATTCCTTTTTTTTCCTACTTCTTTATCTAGTCTGCTCTTGAACCCCTTTAGTGTATTTTTAGTTTGATTATTGTATTATTGTATTTTTCAGTTGTGACTTTTGCTTGAAACTTTCTTACATTTTCTATCTCTCTGTTTAAATTCTCTCTAAATTAAATTGTGTTGAGCCTGGTGGTGGGTATTGAGGAGGGCACGTATTGCATGGAGCACTGGGTGTCGTGCATGAACAATGAATCTTGTAACACTGAAAAAATAAAATAAACATATTTGGGGGAAAAAATAAATCTCATTGTGTTTATCCATTCTTCTCTTGAGTTTGCTGAACATCTTTATGATCATTACTTTGAACTCTTTATCAGATAAATGACATATCTCCTTTTCATTAACATTTATTTTCTGGGGTCTTATCTTATTCTTTTTTTTTTTTTTTTGGAGCATATTCCTCTGTTTCTTCATTTTCCTTGACTCTCTGTGTTAGTTTCTTTTCTGTGTTAGTCACTTTAGATGGCATAGCCATCTCTCCCAATCTTGAAGTGTTGGCATTGTATAGGGAATGAACTTTATCATTCAACCCTGCCCTAGCTGTTGGTGGTTGTCTCTCAAACCTTGGTTATTGTCCAGACAGCCTATTTTATTTTTAATAGCTCCCAGTAGTTGAGGATGTGTCAAGACTAGTCATTGTCCCAAAGGGGAGGGGGTCTCATTTAGCACCTAGATTCAGGCTGATTGGAGCCAGACCCTCTGGAAGTAGCTGTTAGAGGATGCAAATATATATAGTTATCTGGGAGTGCAAATATAAGCCCTTCTGGCCACCAGAGTCAGATGATCTAGAAATGCCCCTTGACAGCACTGACAACTATCAGCACCAGAGAAGTATATAAGCTATTTGATCTAAGACACCAATGAGCTAGTATAAGGAAGAGGGAGAGAACAAAAAGTGTAGCCACTGGTCTCCATTCCCTGAGAACACTTCTATAGGTCCTTCTAAGTGAGCCAAACCAGAGGTCAAGGCTTCTAGACAATCAAATATGCCTCTTTCTCAGAAAAACAGGGGATATGTTTCAATCTTCTATCTATTTAGTGCCCTAGTTGTGGTCATCTGCCAATAACTGTCTCTCTGATTGTTACAGCCCCACGGACCCAGGAATGCGACCCCCAGGCCTCCATAGCCAGGTGATTGGGGGGGGGTGTCCCTTAGGTTGAAGCCTCAAAAACTGGGGCACCAGATGTAAAAACTGGGGGATCCACATGTGTGCAGAAGCTTCTTTCTGGGAGATACTGAAGCCCTGGCATGTGGCAGAAGAAGAGTGTGAAGGTGACACTCACTGGCTAGAGTAAAGCAGAGAGGGAGTATAAGATGGCACCTGAAAATAAAAGAAAAAAACAGCAAAAAGGAAAAGGAAAAGAAAAACAGGAAAAAAAGGACAACAGAGAAGAAAAAAGAAACACACACACACAAGGGGGCAATGGCGCCTGCTGGCTCTAGCAAGGCAGAGGGAGAGGAGCAGGAAGGTGGCGCCCACCAGTCTCTGTCCCTGGAGAGTATTTCAGCAAGACCCTCCTCCTCAGGACAATACTTTAAAGTTAGGCAATAAGTGTCTTTCAAATAAAGTCTGGGCACTTTGCCCTGTGGCAAATGAGTTTGCATATTAACACTTTGAGAGCCATGCCTCAGCTCACCATGGTCGCCTGGGTCTGCAGGAGGAAGCCCCATTGGTCTTCAAAGCCAGATGTTTGGGGGTTTGTCTCTCAGGGGCCAGTATGAAGAGCTGGGGTACGAATCACCCCTCAGGGAGAAGCTTCAGATTTTGAGCTCCTTCTTCATCATGGGTCACTTCACTGTGCGTGAGTTTCATGGGGAGCTTGCGTCTCAGCCTTTCCTGCTCATTTTGATGTAGCTTCCGTCTTGTTTGCCCAATCTGAAGACATCGCTCTACGGTTTTTAGGGTTTTTCAGAGGAAATTGTTTCATATATAGCTGAAGCTTTAGTTTGTCCATGGGAGGAGGTAAATTTAGAAGATTTCTGTGTTGCCATCTTGAGCCAGAAGCCTAGTCCTATCTTTCCTTGACCTAAGCCTTTTACAGGAGTTCAGGGAATGGGGCAAAATTGGGCCCAGAGCTCCTGCATTATACTCCAAACTGCCCCTTCCCTCTGAGGAAGGGTCTGATATTGTGTCCCTTCCAGGAGACTCCATGGTCCTTTTGGCAAAATGACGCCTAGCGTCAGGCCAGGCTTGCCAGTAACCCAGAGGTCCTCAGCATGTTGCATTTTTAGTGTAAGGATAGTCTGTTCCTGGTGTTTTAAATAAATGGTGACACTTACATCCCTGTATGCTAGCTTGGATCCTCGTGTTGTGTGCCTGTTGGCAGGGAAGGGGCTGGGCCACGTCGGAGGGAAGGAACTCTGCCGGGTGTTGTGCATACAGACTGGTGTTAAATTCAGTTCTATTAAACATCTTTATTAATGATGTGGAAGTGGGGTGTAAACAGAACATTAATTAAGTGCCTGAATACTAAATTGGGAGGTGTTGCAAAAGACAGACTAATCACTTTATCATTTACTCAGCGTACGGTATTGCACAATTCAGTGGATCTCCTGATTAAAAGTGGAATATGTCTTTGTTGACAACGCTATTTGCTCAACTTGTAGCTGGCATTTTGGTTGGCTTTCTTCACATGCATGTTCTTAGACTGGAAACCTTTCTATTTATGTTAGTTTCAGAATGATGAGTCATTCCATTTGTATATTAACAACCCAGGAAGGGAGGACATATTTTTAAAAGGATGAGGATATAAACAGCAGAGGGGACAGAGAAGGACATACATGAGTCAAGTTACCTTAAATGTCTGGAGACTGAGGGGTCCATCCTGACCCTCAGTGGGGCTTCTTCTCTTCCTTATCTGGCAGCTGTTCTCCCAGTGAGTGTAGAAGAGGCGGGGAACCTAGCACACTCTTTATGCCCGTGGGGTAGATTTGGGGTCAGGAGACCCGGATTTTTATCCTCATTCTGCATTTTTCTGACTCTGTAGCCTTGATGAAGTCATTAAATCTCTGCAGCTGGTTTCTTTATCCATTGAAGGGAAAGAATATGTATGTGTCACAGGGTAATGCTGAGAGATGTAAATAGTGTGATACTCTCGAAAGAATTTTGTAAAGCGTAAAACTGTCCAAAGTTAGTATGACCTTGGATTAATTCTCAGAGAATGAGGCGTACTATTTCGGCACATACAAACTACTCCAAATAATCATCAGCAGAGCGGCCAAGAACATTTAGAAATATGGATAGGAAATTCAATCTGGAAAAATGCTACTAAATACTTAGGGACAGTAGAGAATTGGCAGGGTTTGGAACTGGCAAAATTAATCCAACTATTTTTCAAATGCTTGGGTTCAACAAATTATAACAAGTTTGCCAAGCACCTTTTCTTATAAATTTCGGATCCTTTGTTTGTTTCAGCTAAAACATGATCCATAAGCTTCTGATTCATTTACACTTAATTCGCTAAAAGGCTATTTGTCAATAGCACTCAGATGTTCCGGAAACCTGCTGGGGCCCACGGAAAGATGCTTTCCAGATTTCTTTTTCAGAAATGTTACTGGCCTGGTATGCAAAGGGCTTATTTAAATGTGATTTAATCAAAATCCTTATTTTAAAAATTCTTGAATTTATATGTATAAATTTAAGATAAATATTCAAGATAAAAATTCAAGATAAATATATATATATTCTTGAAAGTATTCTTTTTTTTTTCTTGAAGTTTTTATTTATTTGACAGAGAGAAACACAGCGAAGAGGGAACATAAGCAGAAGGAAGAATGTCTTCATTCTTCCTACATCCTCAGAAGCAGGCTTCCCGCAGAGTAGGGAGCCCGATGCGGGGCTCCATCCCAGGACCCTGGGATCATGACCTGAGCCGAAGGCAGACGCCCAACGACTGAGCCACCCAGGCGCCCCTCTTGAAAATATTCTTGAAAAATTCTTGAATATATATATTCAATCTTTAAAATAAGGCAATGTATATACGTATATACATACATATATCTGGTACATGGTGGAACATGTATATGTGAAATGTGTGTGTGTATATATATGATATTTGGCGGAACTTGTCCGTTGACTCCTACCACTCATCCTTCTCTCTCTTAGCACTTCTGACAAGGTACAAATAAATGCAGACATGTGCTAGTCAGAGCCCGGAATACAAACCCTGTTTAGGGAAGTCTGTATTGGAGAGGGTTGGAGAGGAACC
The DNA here is from genome assembly GCA_028646535.1 of Procyon lotor. Classification (NCBI taxonomy): domain Eukaryota; kingdom Metazoa; phylum Chordata; class Mammalia; order Carnivora; family Procyonidae; genus Procyon; species Procyon lotor. The sequence goes on from JAQQSY010002142.1 coordinate 10,904, forward strand.
CCATGGAGCTTCCCACGTCCTTGCCCTCACTCAGAGGCTACCTGACATGCCTACCTGCAGACACGCTGTGAAGAGCAGAGCCTGGAAGAGTTAGGCTTCCAGGCTGTAGGCCGTGCGCACGCACCCCCGAGCTGGGGTGGGCAGTGCCGCTGTGTGGCATTCATTGGCAATTTTGATGGACTATCTCCCCTCCCACGTCCCATGGGCTACTTGCCACATCTGGGGTTTCTGGGCCCCAGATGAGAGGCTCCAGTCCACTCAGATGCCAGAAGGCTTGTCTGCCCATCAGATCTTCTGCGATAGGTTCTCTTCTGGGGCGGAGGTATTGGTGGGTTATATTCAAAACAGAGTTGCAGGGACAGGAGAGACAGAGAATGAGTCGTGACTGTGCCCCCCGCCCCTACCAAGATGCTCTCATGAATGACCCTTCTAAAGCCCCTTGCCAAGGCGTGGGACTCAAGGTCCACAGCTGAGTTTCTGGTGTCTGTTTATTCCCGCTCTGGGATGCTCATGCCGCCATTCAGCTGTTGAGAATAAAGGGTTTCCAAGGCTCCCCTAAAAGGGCCTGTTGAAGGGAGAGCTTTGTCTTTGTGATTGTGAGAAATGCTTTTCTAAATGAGACAGAGCAGCACCAACTTCTGGAAATGAATCCAACCGGATCGGATGATACACGTGTATTTCTACATGCATGCACAATATAGTTACACCTCGTGCGCACACGAACATGTTGACACAAGTGAGGGAGACACAGCCAGGCCTGGGGTGGAAAATTTTGTCTCCTTCCACCTGCATTCAACCGTTTCATTTTAAAATGCTGTCCCTTGCAGGAATGCTTTTCCCCTTGAGCTATGTTATGTTCCCGAGCACGCGGGGTCTCTGACCGTGTGGGGCGATCCCCTCTCCCCACATCATGCCTGAGCCCCTGGGCCAGTGTTCACTTAGCCTTTGAATTCCAGATTCACCACATTCCCTCCGTTCCTCAACCTCTTCCTCTTCTTTTGTCTCCATCACTGCACTGGGGGTGAGAAGAAAGCATATTGATTTTTCTCCCTTCTTTGTTTCCAGATATCTGTGCACAGAACATGTTTGACGCCTTTTCTAGCCCTCGACCTCCTGAGGGTCTGAGGAAGAAAACTGAGCTATTTTATCTTTGTGATTCTAAAGGAGCCAAGCATTTGGCAACTTCTCTATTTTAACAGTCCCCTTGCAATTTCCCAATGGGGGAGGGGAAATTCCTAGATCCCCAAACCAGCAAAATAGTCGAGGAGGATATTAATGAGAAATATATGACTTTCATAGATGTGAAAATTCCTACCTTGATATCCTGAGCCCAAGGAGGTGAATGAAATGTGTCTGGCCATTGCTTCCAACTGATTCCGAATAGATGATTCTGGGCCGGAATGGGGATGGATGGGTGGTCACTTGCAGCCATTTGGGAATTTTGGGGGCATTTTTTTGTCCCTGGCAGGTGACCCTGGTTGTGTTGTCTGTAATGTCGCCTGATAGCCTGGAGCTCCTTGTCATTTATTTGCAGCTCATCATTCAGCAGATGATACTCAAGACCGTTCTAGTCTAAGAGTAACCCTCCATGGGCTTATTAATTTCTCAGAAGTGTTACAAAGTGGCTTTCTCCAACACCATTGGATACATGTGACTCCAGCAGGGACAAAGGTTCATCTCCATTAGATTGCAAACTCCTTCAAGTTTATTTTTTAATTGTAAAATATACTTAGTGTAGAGCTTACCATTTTAACCAGTTTCACATGCACACTTCTGGGACATTGAGGACAGTCCCGCTGTTGGGCAACCATCACTACCATCCATATCTAGAACTTTTCCATCATCCCAAACTGAAAGTCTGTCCCCGTTGAACGCTAACTCCCAATTTCCCCCTCTCCCAGTCCCTGGCACCCAGCGTCTACTTTCATATCAGGCTTTCCATAAAGGGGGTACAAACACCCACAACTTAATCCTGCTTGAAATAATACTACCGTAGGCACAGTGTAGCCATCTAAGCCTGGACCACCTCATCCTTCAGAAGCAGGCAATCGCTCGTGGTGATTTGCAGCACTGAGTGTGTGTGGGGTCCCTCATGGTGCTTGCTCACCCCATGCCCACCCTCCGGAACCCTGGGACCCCACAGACCCTGCACCCAGTCGGGTCTGCTTCATGACCCTGCCCTCCTCAGCCCGCACTGACCGAGCAGGGGGAGTCCCCCACCTATTGAAGGGTCGTGGCCTGGATGGCAGCAGCCCATGTCTGGGGGACTAGACTGCGTAGGTGAACTGAATCCTGATGGCTCCAGACTCGTACGGATGTGGAAACAGCTTGTGCCCATAGCTGAGAATCTGAGGAGAACATTTCACAAGAAGACTCTGTGTGTTTGCCTGGGCTGCTATAGAAAGTGCCAAAGGGCGAATGGGTAAAGAAGATATGGTCCATATATACAATGGAATATAATGCCTCCATCAGAAAGGACGAATACCCAACTTTTGTATCAACATGGACAGGATTGGAAGAGATTACGCGGAGTGAAATAAGTCAAGCAGAGAGAATCAATTATCTTATGGTCTCACTTACCTGCTGAGCGTAAAGAAAAACATGGAGGGCATTGTGAGAAGGAAGGGAAGGGTAAATGGGGGGAAACCAGAGGGGGAGATGAACCATGAGAGACTGTGGACTCTGAGCAAAAAACTGAGGGTTTTGGAGGGGAGGGGTGGGGGGTTGGGCGAGCCTGGTGGTGGGTATTGAGGAGGGCACGTATTGCATGGAGCACTGGGTGTGGTGCATGAACAGTGAATCTTGGAACACTGAAAAAATAAAATAAAACTAAAAAAAATAAAAGCTAAAATAAAATAAAATAAAGTAAAAAGTGCCAAAGGCTGTGCCTCCCAACCAACAGAAATTTATTTCCTCACATTCCAGAGGCTGGAAGTCTGAGGTCAAGGTGCTGGCAGGGTGGGTTTCTCCTGAGACCTTGCCCCTC
>JAQQSY010002143.1:0-13889 GCA_028646535.1 Procyon lotor
GCAGGAAGCCTGCTTCTCCCGCTACCATTCCCTCTGCTTGTGTTCCCTCTCTCGCTGTGTTTCTCTCTGTCAAATAAATAAAATCTTTAAAAAAAAAAAAAAAAAAAGACCTGAGCTGAGATCGAGTTGGATGCTCAACTGACTGGGCCACCCAGGAGCCTCCAAAATTATTAAATACATCTAATGCCAAAACTCATGGATTTCTTGGCAAAGTAGATAAACAGTAACCCATGGGATTGTGCGTAATTAATTTTAAAGTACAGAAAACAACTGATGTCAGTGCAATTGTGTATGGATTGTAAGTTAAACATGAAATGACAATTTTCTTCTTATTTTAAAAGGCTAGAAAATAAACACCAAAAAAATGACACTGGCTAAACCGTAACAAAGGCTTGCTTTCTTGAGCTTTGTTAATGAAAGAGAAATAAAGCTCAAAACTGGCTACTTGAGCAGCTCCTTAATCGTGGACATAGGGCCTGTTCAGCAGATCACACAGTGCCTTTCCTTCCTGCCAATTAATCTGGCAGTCATCAAGCACCAGGTGAAACTGAAGGATGATGATCTCTTCAGGCTGGTATTGGTGTGGCAGACAGCACAGATATCCACACTAACTGCTGTGAACACCAGCATCCCCGATGGTTCAGAGCTGTGTTGCAGCAAGAGCTTAAACTCGATGAAAAAGCAAGTCCCATAGGAGCCCCAAAACTGCATGTTAGAATGTTTTAGTGCTGGTTTTCCCACTGGAGCCTTATCAAGAAACTGGCTGAACATACGAAACTGCTCAGCTAGTTTAAAATCTCGAGCCCGTCACAGTGGGTTTTCCATTCCAAGACCTCTAACAGCTCTTTGGGAGAAGATGAGAAAAGAAACTAACCGGGAATGCTGCTTTCCAAAGACTACATAGAATAACTGAGCTGTGATTCCTTTTGATAGTCATCCTCCCAGCACTGTATTAGCAAAATGAATTTAGGGTTAGAAATGGAGAGCTTTCTTTTTCACTTAGATTTGTGGACCTTTGCATCCACGAGCAAAAAGCTCTTATTTTCCCTTTCTCTAACATATCCGCATTCTCCTCTCTAGCCCTGTTCCTGGGGTTCGATACCACCAACTGTAAATGCCATATAGACAGGCAAATAGGACGCTATGCACAAATGTTTCATCATGACTGTGTGAGCAGCAGATAAAAAGGTGAATTATTTCGTAACTATCAGTGATAATTTAAAAAATGGACAAATACCAATCATTTCATAGCAATCAAAGCTATTCCTAATATACAATTACATCAGAAATTGAAAGTCAATTCTAACCACAAATTCCAACTTCAGCAGAACATCAATGCTACTCAAAGGTAGTAGGAATAGAGGAAGAAAGGCTAAAAAAAAATTAAGAAAAGACAAGAGGCAAATGGAAATCTGGTGATGTGCTTAATTCCATGAGCTCTGCTATTGAAGCTTGTACCCGGTCATCAGTTTTATGACTATGCTTCCTAGTGCCAAGAAAAGAAGCCAACACTGGCTCCTTCATTAAAGCTGCCACAGCTTGTTACTGTTCTCCAAGTGAAAATGACTCAAGGATTTTGACAGCAATGTCTGGACATTATTAATTCTTTAATAACGGACAGCTTTGAATTTCATTATTCTGTTGTCATAAACAAGGATAAAAGAGCATGTTTGCCTCAAAATGATCTTGACCTTTTTTTCTCAGGTGGTACAACACTCATAAGCAATGCCACAGAAAACCTAGGAAATCTAGGGCTGAAAAAGCCAAGAATAAAGTCAGGTTAGCTAAGGAAATAATGGATGTACAATTCACACTATTTGGTCAGCAGAAGGAAATCAAGGTTAAGAAATTATGTAAAATAAAACTCTAGCATAGCAATTTTTTTTTCCCAGAGAAAAAGAGCACCTGGTGAAGAAATCAATAAATCGTAATGAGTCCTCCTGCCAAAACAAACAATGGCAACATCATTCCGCTGATCTAGTTGGCTCCTAATGAATTGTTTCAACAAACTTGGAAATGTCCACCTTCAACTGAAATACATCTACGCTAGAAATTTTGGATAGTCAAATCATTTCAGCATTGATACAAATCACAGGGAGATATATAGGCTGTAGTCAAAAATGACAGAATAATATTATTTGACTAAGAAGAAATACAAAAAAAACCTTTGAGTGAAAGAGCCCAAAGATCTAATCTACAAGTACTGTCATATGCAGACCCTATGTGACAATCTCCAATTACTATAAACTTTTTCTCAGGAAGCATGCAATCCCAGAGTAAGGACAACTTTAAGAGTGTGAAACTTAGTAAAAACTCAGGGCAGAATTTACACAAAAGGATGAAACTCCAGATGATTGTGGATTTGTAAGAAAAGAAGGGTTATGGACGCTATGTTTTTAGAGCTAGATGACTTTGTTTCGAGTACATGTGGTAATGACCCCCTCCCATACAGATGACTTCAAACCACAATTCTCAACTGCCAGGTAACAGTCAACCAGTTAAAGAGTTAATACAACATTCACTCGGGAAATAAATGACCCATAATTACTGAATGAATTCCATATGGTGTTAAGAATAATTATGACTTCTTCGTGTTACAACCATGAAACGGGTATAATTCAGAAAACAAAACCAGGAACATGTTCCTAAGTGCTTTTTGATCCACTGAACGTCATTCTCAATGTAGCTTTTGTTTGTAGGCTAGATTTTCCAACTTTTTTATTGCATGAAATTCTGTTAATGTACCTCTAAATAGAACTTTTTTTTTTTTTTTTAAAGATTTTTATTTATTTATTTGACAGAGAGAGACAGTGTAAGAGGGAACACAAGCAGGGGGAGTGGGAGAAGGAGAAGTAGGCCTCCCGCTGAGCAGGGAGCCCGATATGGCACTCGATCCCAGGACCCTGGAATCATAACCTGAGCCGAAGACAGAAGCTTAACGACTGAGCCACTCAGGCACCCCTGTAAATAGCACTTTTAAGGCAGATGTGAAGAGATCCGCTAGAAGGATAAGCTGGGAACCATTTACATCCAAAATAAATACTTCACCCAAGAATGCAGTTTTATATTCTTAAATCACTGTGCTCTAAACTCAACAAACCTTTCTGGGATAAATCAGTGAATTAACTATCAGTTTCTACTTATCAGACACGGACAGGTCAGTTTTAGCATCACTGAAAACCAGGTCTAAAAAGATAATCGTGTGAAAAGCTAAGACTGTCAGTTTGAGCAGAGTCAGGCACCCAAGTCTGGATTCCTTTGCTTGAATGAGATCGAGATATTTGAATTAATCAAACTGGCCACATGAGGTCTCTGTTATTCCACAGAATACAAATGCATTTTAGAAGAATCTGTCAAATCAGATAATTTCTCATCGAGTACAAGCACTGAAAATAATGTTAGAGGTCTAGTTTACTTTCTGGAATAATATATTCCCCTTGGAAAGAGAGAAATGGGAATGAAGTTGAAGCTATAGACAATGAAACGGAGTAAGCTGTACCCTACTAACGAATGCATCTAAAGCATCAGACAGGTGTTTCAACTGGGACTCACGAAGCTAGAATGAAAGCATTTCAAGGAATAAAGTACAGACAACTTGGCCTACCTAAACACTGTATCTAAATACCAAATTAAATTACAATACACTGCTGGAATTCTTGGAAATATACGTAGCTCCTCACTAAATACATAAACAAATTTCAAATCTGTTCTGGTGTGAACATATGAGTAGTGTGTCATCTTGGTCATGGATATTTTTTGTTTTTTAAAGATTTTATTTATTTAACACAGAGAGAGAGATCACAAGTAGGCAGAGGCAGGCAGAGGTGGGGGGTGGGGGGGGAGCAGGCTCCCTGCTGAGCAGAGAGCCCGATGTGGGGCTTGATCCCAGGACCCTGAGACCATGACCTGAGCTGAAGGCAGAGGCTTTAACCCACTGAGCCACCCAGGCGCCCCTTGGTCATGGATATTATGAAGCCTTACGTTCTCCTGCAATCATTGCCAGCAATGCTCCTTTAGAGCCCCATGGCACACTCTACCTAGTCAACAACCTCCTCAATGGTATAAATGGATCACTATGATTCAGCCCCATTTAAACATGTTAATAAAAAAAAATTCGGAAATGAAGAAAAGGGTAAAAGTTTCATCTAAATAAAGTGAGGAAAGATAAAATTAAAACAAGCTTATGTTAAAAAGCAACTAGCAGAGAGGGAAAAACAAAAACAAAATCACTGAGGTCAAGATCTTAGTTTCTTCCATATAAGGAATCTACAGAACTCATGAAAACAGCAACAAAGAAAAAGCACGGTAGAAACAAAAGGTGGACGCAGCAGAATTTCATTTGGTTAGTGTGTTTAAAGTGCCAGAATTCATGGCAAGCAAAAAACTAGAGCTTTTAAATTTAGAAACTCTATCAAGTTCTTCCCTACCAACTCCTTGATTTGTACCTGCTTCCACAAAACAAGATTCAATAGGCTACAATATTATTGATAATATTTTATTTCTTGACTGTCAGGGGACTGTCATTTTATGAAGCTGTACAAGAATGTAAGCAGATAGAAATTTGCTCACCTATGAAGTCACTTGGTTATTCCGTAGCCGCACAATTTGGTACTTAGTGAATTACATACTATAGCTTTCACAAGGTCAGATACAAATCTAATTGTTTAGTAAATCACTACGGAGAGCTTTGGGATGCTTGGAAAGCTAAGGAGCCCAAGATTCAAGTCTAGAACTAGGAAAAATAGATTTCTGCCCATTCCCCAAAGCAGTGAAACCAAGCAATAAAGACAGAGTGAAGAGGGAGTCTCATTCCTGTACGGGAGACTTTTCGAAAGTGCAACTCAAAGTCTTCTCTTTCTTTGGTGAGGCCTAATCTTGCTACTCAGGAACATACTCAATTCCACAAAGTCCTTCACTTTTCAGAGCTACTGGGCTGATGGATTTATTGTACTTTGTCTGCTTTAGGCATGGTGCATACAGCATACTTTTTGAGCAAATGCAAGCACTGACCCAGGGTGAGCTTCCTACACTGCACTCCATAGCACCTCAGGGAACGATAAGCACCTCCATTCCCCACCAAAACAGTGGGAAAGCCCATCTGCCTTTCTTGTAATGAAAAAATCCTCGCACCGTTATTTTTTTTCCTCCACTTAAAAGCCTGTGTGTGCTTTGTGAAACGCCTGTCAGCTGTATTCCATCAGGGAACTACAAACCATTATTCTTTAAGGTAGCAGTATACAGAAGCAGTTGCAGGGAGCTAATGTATATGGAAATCAAAGTATAGCTCTGAAAAACCCACCCTCCCAAGTGAAAATGCTACAAAGAGCACAAAGGAGAAATGGAATCACAGCTCTACCAGAGGCAAGAGTCATTTTCTTCCAAAATTTGCTATAAAGACATCAACGAACATATTAATCACTACTAGAATCTTCTTGCTGGTCATTTTTATATTGGCTCTTAAAGGTTCTGCACTATATTCTCCTCAGTTTAAGGTTTCTGTGACTCAAAGCTATTGTAATATCCACTATAAAATATATCATTATAGAAATACTATATACCAATCTCAGATAAGTACCTGGATCAATCTTGGGTTTCATTTTTTAGTTCTAGGACAAGGAGCATAAATTTGAGCCCTCTGTTCTTCCTACTGTTTAATGTAATTCAAGACTCTAGTCAACAGAGACACATATATCACTTTAACATACATCATTTGCCCTACAGAACTATATACTTTTAAGAATGAAGAGGTAAACAAGTGACACCACTTACAAGCAGTTGGGTGATGCGAGGCAAAGTGAAATGGGAAAGGAGGAGAACGAAGGGAGGCCAAATCAGCCAACAACAAAACCCCATTCTTCGAGCACTGAGTCTGCTAATAGTACTTATTTGCCCCAGTAAGTTATAAAAATGAAATAAAAATCCGAAAAGGGTAAACTGCCTGATTATTTCTTCTTTTATATTCATTCGTTCTTAAAAATTAAAGAAAAAAAAAATATATATTTAAATGGAAAGTATACCAATTTCACTTTATTAACCTAATTCAGGATGGGATGAGGAGAAAGGGGTTGAGGGTGGGTATGAAGGAAGAGGGTTAAAACTTGTGACAATAAGATCCCTTCAAAATTCTGGTGCAGTCCTTGTTCACTGCAGCCTAATGTCGGTCAACAGAGTTGAATGCCAAAATACTGCAAGCCGACTCCTGATCTCCATTGCTGTCCAGTGACTCTTCAGTTACAGTGTGATGAGGTCTACCAGGTTGCCTTTAGGAGGAGTCATGCTGTCAGGAAAGAAATTTACTAAGGTGTCAAAGAGCTGAGTTCTTTGAGCATAGGTGTGATCCACATCGGAAAAGCCTGGTAAAGGAGAGATACAAAGAAACTCATCCATTGTGTCTAAAACATGTAACAGAGAAGCTAGTCGAGAAAAACAGCAATGTATAATGGTAAAACCAAAAATTAATCTGATCTTAAAACTAGACAGACATGGGCCGTGAAGCCAGTTTTACTACCTGGGAGTGGTGTGATCTAAGGTAAGTTAATCAGCCTTTCTGCAACTGTTTCCACAGCTGTAAATCTGTGTTAATCATATTTACTTCATGGCGTTACTGTGCATAGTAAATGCAATTGTGAGAAGCACCTGTTCTAATGCCTGGCAGGCTAGTAACTAATAATGATTTCTCTTCTTTCCCTTACAAGCATTTTCCTCTCCTAGTCCACTGAGGCAGTTTCACTTCTTTTTCTGACTTTAAGGCTTCTGAGCCACTAAAAATTTTTTTATAATAAAAATACGATAAGGGGCGCCTTGGTGGCTCAGTGGGTTAAAGCCTCTGCCTTTGGCTCGGGTCATGATCTCAGGGTCCTGGGATTGAGCCCCGCATCGGGCTCTCTGCTCTGTGGGGATCCTGCTTCCTCCCTCTCTCTGCCTGTCTCTCTGCCTACTTGTGATCTCTCTCTGAAATCAATCAATCAATCAATCAATCTTTAAAAAAAAATAAAAAATAAAAAAATAAAAATACGATAAAATCAGGGGCGCCTGGGTGGCTCAGTCGGTTAAATGTTCAACTCTTGGTCTTGGCTCAGGTCATAGCCTCAGGGTCCTGGGTCAAGCTCTGCATTGATCTCAGAGCTCAGCACAGAGTGGGCTTGTCCCTCTCCCTCTCCTTCTGCCCCTCCCCCGGCTCTCTCACTCTCTCATAAGTAAAATCTTAAAAAAAAATTACAATAAAATAAAAATGAAAACATACTAAAATCACTTTCTTTAGAAGGTGGTCTAAAATCATTAAGGTCCTGAGAGCTGGAAGTATCAGAGAACCGAAAGAAATACATGTACAGTAACGTAGGTCAGTCCCTGACACACAGTAAATGCCATCCATTTAGGAATATGCACCAGGCTCTCCGCCAGGCACACATCATGTGCGAAATAGAGCAATGACCTACTTTTTATCCAGATAAACATTAGAAAGTGGATGACATTCTTAAAAGGTAGGGACCATGGAACTAAAGGATTTTTCCTCTCCTTTAACCTCTAGTAAACATTTAATTTTCAAGTTCACTCCAGCCAAAGGAATATTCAGTGAGATGCTTCCTTCCTTTAGTCAGCTGGTATATATTGCTTGAAGCTGCTTTAAATTTCTTATGTACAAATGAAGTAGGAAAATAATAAAGTAGTCTTTTGATTTCCCCATTCATGAAATGGCTGAGACATGAGAGCCCTACTGAATATCATAAGACACAGAAATAGTGCCAGAGAGTTATATATGCCTTGATACTCAGTGAAAATTATTTCAAATTGGGCCAATTTTTCACTCAACTTACAATACAGTTTTAGGTACACTCTGTTTTTTACTTTGTAAAGAACATGAAGAGAACAGAACATTGCCAAGGATACCAGTTTCCTGGAAGGAAAATAAACAATGCTTCAAGAAGGTACATTCCTTTTTATAAAAAAAATTTTTTTTACTATTAAGTTTGAGGGCAAATGTTTTACGACTTTGGAGCTCAAGATTTAACAAAGAAATATCATGGAAATGAATGGAAGGAAAGACTCCAAAATGTATGCTTTTGGAGTTCTCTAAAATTTTGAAAAATTTCAAACTCCTAGAAACATTTCAAGAATAGTACAACGAAGACTCATATACCGTTCCTTAGATTACTCAGTTGTTTAACATTTTGTCACATGTGTTCTCATTCTGTCTTTTTGTATGTTTGTACTCCACACATATTTTTTTTTGTCTAGCGATTTGGGAGTAAATTATAGACATTTTCACCTCTAAGTACTTGAGTTTGTTTCTACCAAGAACATCACTTAAATAACCACTATATATTAAATTTAGGAAACTTAACATTTTTGTCCCAATAGTCTTTTTTTATAGTTATTTTTCCTATTCAACTAAAACTCAATCCAGTGTTTTAGTTTTCTTCAGCCTGGAATAGTTCCTCAGCCTGTTTTTTATGCTACTGATATCCTTGTCAAGTACAGAGCAGTTATATAGTTGTAGAATGTGTTGAACTTGGGTTGTCTGACTGCTTCCTCGAATCAGATTAAATTTACGCAGTTCTGACAAGAATACTACCAAAGTGATACAGTGTCCTTCCCATTGCATCATGTCAGGAGGCACACACTATCAGTTTATCCCAATGTTAACTGTGATCAGTTATCAATCAAACTGGTATAGGCCAGATTTCTCTAATGTGAAGGTGTTGTTTTCTACCACTGCAATTAGTAAAATATTTTATTAAAAAAATTATTTTTAAGTAGGCTCCTCATCCAACACGTGGCTCTAACTCAACCCTGAGATCAAGACCTGTGATCAAGAGAGTCAGATGCTCCATGGACTGAGTCACTCAGGCTCCCCCAGCAATTAGTAAAATATTAACAAGAACACAGTTTGAAACTGTGTGAATATCTTGTTCCCTGACAGACCTGAACCCAATGATATTAGTCTTCACTGATGATTCTTGCTAAAACATTATATTCTTGCTAGAACAATTATATCTTGCTAAAACAAAACAAAACAAAACACCGACAGTATTTTCCTAACTCTACAATTCCTTCTGCATTTGTTGACTGACACTATATAAAGAGCTTTTCTTTTTCCTCCATTTTATTTGTTTGCATGAGTATGTACTCAGATCCTTTTCTTGTTCAATATATCGTATTTATTACCGTCATTATTCATTTAATACTCATATTGTCCTAGTTTTGGCCAGCGAGAGCTCTTTTGAGCACGTTTCTGTGCCTTTTTTTAATGTTCCCATTAATTTTTAAGCAATTCCTTATTTCCTGGCAGAGCAAGATATCTAAGTGCATCTTTACAAAGCTCTGGAATCAGCCATTTTTCCAAGGAGCCCTAATTCCTATTAGTGGTGAGTGACATTTAGGATCATTTGTATTAATTGCCAAGGGTGGTGGTGTTTCTAGGCCTATATATATATGTGCACACATATCATACACAGCTTTTTTGAAAGCAAAATTATGAGTTCGTGATTTTACTGATGATTCCCATTTTTTTTAGAATTCTATAGGATTCTTCCTTTCCTTAATCCCACTCCCTACTTATAGTATCTCCTTTCTCCCACTAGAAAAAAGGACTCTACACCATCATCATATTTATTCATTTGTTCAATGTAAAATACACACAAAACATATTCCAGAATTACTATATCCAAACCACTACCAACAAAAGGTCAAGATTTCTTTACCTTTTTTTTTTTTTTTTAAGATTTTATTTATTTATTTGACAGAGAGGAGAGATCACAAGTAGGCAGAGAGGCAGGCAGAGAGAGAGGGGGAAGCAGGCTCCCCGCTGAGCAGAGAGCCTGATACGGGGCTCGATCCCAGGACCAAGATCATGACCTGAGCAGAAGGCAGAGGCCCTAACCCACTGAGCCACCCAGGCACCCCAAGATTTCTTTTATTGTTTTTAGAATATATCTAAGAGTAGAGTCTAAGCATTGTATTGAAAAGGTTGGGGCGCCAGGGAGAGAGTTGGTGCAGGGAGAGAATGGAATATGAACCTGTGTCTAGCTGACTCCAAAACCCATTTTTTAATTTTTATTAACTAATATTCATTGAGGGCTTAAATTGTAGGCAGTGTGCCAAGTTCATTTAACCCTTGAAGAACATGTTTAATTAATTTTTTGACTTAATTTTTTTCTCTTATTGGAGTATATATAGCTGACATACAATGTTATATCACTTTCAGGTGTATAACATATTGATTCTATACATAACTCAATGCTCCCCATGGTAAGTGTGGTTACCATCTGAACATGTTTTACTTTTATTTACCATTTACCAATTAGAAAATTGAAATTCACACATTAGATGAATGTTTAAATTATGGTAGATTCTATTATGGAATACCATGTATTACTTAATAAGGATACAATAGGTCTAGTATAGTTTCTTGCAAACATCTCTAAGCCACATCATTAAATTTTAAAATGTGTTGTAGAATACATATTTTACATTGTGTAATAAATAAAACCAGAACACACAAAAGTATACATCTGTGTGTGTCTGTGTGTAGGTACAGTCCATCTTTATTATGCACAGATTCCTCATTTGTGCATTTGCCTACCCACTGAAATGTACCTGTAACCCCAAAATCAGTACTTGTGGCAATGTGTGGTCATTCATGGACAGGTGGAGAGCAGCAAACATTTGAATCAGCACAGGCAGATGCTGTCAGCCAAGGGTGAACTGGGGGATGCTCTGCATTCTTTTACCACCTCTCACACTATAAACAAGTGTCCTTTTCAAACCTACTGGTGTCATATTTTTCACATTTTTGTGCTTTTTGTTGTGACTTCACTGCTTTATTAGAAAGGTACCCAAGCATAGTGCTGAAGTGCTATCTAGTGTTCCTAAGTGCAAAAAAGCCATGATGTGCCTTATAGAGAAAATATATGTGTTTGATAAGCTTTGTGCAATGTTAATCAATTATATAAGGAACCTAACTCTGTATGTCCCATAGGAGAAATAGTTTAGTATTCACTAATTCAGTATTCCTTGTGACTTACAGAACATAACTACTGTAAATAAAGAGAATCACTGTATTTGTAGATCTGTGTATATAGTTGTATGTGTATGTAAAGATCTGCCAGATATGAACAATTACACTTAAGAGACAGAGATTGAAGGAAGCTGTTCAAGGAGAACTTTAGTTTATCTGTAGTCAAAGTTTTTAAAAAAAATACATTAAAAAGGGGTAGGCACTAGGAAACCCATCAACAGTAACACGACTAATTAAATGGCAGAGCTAGGACAAAAAAAGGTAATGTAGATTCTAAATCCCATACTTTTTTTTTTTTTTAAAGATTTTATTTATTTATTTATTTATTTGACAGAGAGAGCGAGCGATCACAAGCAGGCAGAGAGGCAGGCAGAGAGGGGGAAGCAGGCTCCCTGCTGAGCAAAGAGCCCAATGCGAGGTTCAGTCCCAGGACCCTGAGATCATGACCTGAGCCCAAGGCTGAGGCTTTAACCCACTGAGCCACCCAGGCGCCCCTAAATCCCATACTCCTAATCAGTGTTTCTCTCACTTCATTTCCATCATAAAATGGAATGAGGAACTAATCACTCAGAGTAGCAGACACTGGTAAAGCTCAATGAGAAGTAGTATAGTTGGTTTCCAGAATGAGCTCTGAAGCCATACTACTGTAGTCTGTACCCTAGTTTTGCCATTCATTAGTATTATTCCCGGGCAAGTTACCTAAGCTTCTCGGTGTCCCAGTTTCTTCGCATATAAAAGGGGATCATAATAGTAGCTACTTCATACGATTATGGAGATTAAATGAGTTAAGACCTGTAGAGTGCTTAAAATAGTACCTGGCCCCTTAGTAAGTGTTCGATAAATACCAGCTATCACTTAATCACTACTACCGCAACCATAGACGATTACTCTAAAAGAAAAGTGACCTATTAGGAATATATTCTTTTCTTTTTGTAAAGCTATTTTATTTATTTTATTTATTAGAGAGAGGGAGAGCATGAGAGAGAGAGAGAGAGCATGAGTGGGGGGGAAGCAGCAGAAGGAGAGGGAGAAGGGAGCCCAATGCAGGGCTCAATCCCAGGACCTTGAGGTCATGACCTGAGCCGAAGGCAGCCGCTTCTGAGCCATCCAGGCACCACTTCTTCTTCTTTTTTCCCCCTCAGATGTATTTATTTGAGAGAGAGAGAGAGAGAACGAGCAGGAGGGGCAGAGGAAGAGGGAGGAGAACCTGAAGCAGACCCCACACTAGCAAAAAGCCTGACACAGTGCTGAATCTCACCCTGAGATCACCACTGAGGCAAAAGCAAGGGTCAGATGCTCAACCGACTGTACACCCAGGTGCCCCTAGGAATATATTTTTAACTTAACATACTATACAGACCAGGTAATATTTCCTACTTCCTATTTACTTATGGTAAAGAAGAAATAGCAAGAATTCTCATTTTTCTACTGGATACAAGTTTGTCAATCCTTTCTATTGCTAACAATAAACTTTCTGTTATATAAAAAGTACCTATAAACATGTGGGCTACAGACAGGAGGCTGAAGGAAGTATCTTGCTGAAAACTAAATTTGGTGGATATAGCAAAAGTATAAAGGCTAAAAGGGCAAAGCAAATGCTGTGAAATTCTTAAGGCTTCTCATTCACAAATGTCAACACAATTGATAAAAAGCACTATTTTAGGCATAAAATGTTTTAAACATCTGTCTGAATTCATATTTTGCACATCATATTTGGACTCTAAAAGTTCTAAAAAAGAGGTGTGAATATCAAAAAAGGCAGTATGTACTATAGACCAGATTTTTCCTACTTGTCACACACCTTGCTGAAAATATGCTCAAATAACTCCAGTGCATACTTTCTGGAAACAAGACACAGCTCTAAAAATTAGCAAAAATGTCTGAGTTCAAGTTTAAAAGTTTAAAACCCACAGCCACCAGAAACTCTAAATTAAAGATCCCCAGAGGTTGTCTTTCTCTGTAGTCATTTTTCAAAACTAAGATACTGCCAGCTATTTGTAAATCACTTTTCATCTTTTTTTTTTTTAAGATTTTATTTATTTGACAGAGAGAGAGAACACGAGTGGAGTAGAGGGGGCAGCAGGCTTCCCGCTAAGCAAGGAGCCCAACATGGGGCTCAATCCCAGGACCCCAGGAACATGACCTGAGCTGAAGGCAGTCACCTAACTGATTGAGCCACCCAGGTGCCCCTAATTCTTTAAGTTACATAGGACATTAATAAATACTTTCAATTAATTCTCAGTAAAAAGTTAAGATAAACAATTTTGGAGAAAGTCAGTCAGAAAGTCTGGTGGAGGCAAATATTTTTGGAGAATTTAGAAAATGAGATATTAAGTTTATCTGTACATGAAAAATGTACACATCTAGGGGCACTTGGCTGGCTCAGTCAGTAGAGCATGTGACTCTCAATCCTGGGGTTGTGAGTTCAAGCCCCACATTTGGTGAAGAGATTACTTAAAAATAAAAATCTTTTTAAAAAATGTATATATAGGGCGCCTGGGTGGCTAAGTGGGTTAAAGCCTTTGCCTTCAGGTCATGATCTCAGAGTCCTGGGATCGAGCCCCGCATTGGGCTCTCTGCTCAGCAGGGAGCCTGCTTCCCCCTCTCTGCCTACTTGTGATCTTTCTCTTTCAAAAACAAAACAAGGGGCGCCTGGGTGGCTCAGTGGGTTGAAGCCTCTGCCTTCGGCTCGGGTCATGATCTCGGGGTCCTGGGATCGAGCCCCGCATCGGGCTCTCTGCTCGGCGGGGAGCCTGCTTCCTCCTCTCTCTATCTGCCTGCCTCTCTGCCTGCTTGTTATCTCTCTCTCTCTGTCAAATAAATAAATAAAATCTTTAAAAACAAAACAAAACAAAACAAAAAAACAAAACAA
>JAQQSY010002144.1:0-13889 GCA_028646535.1 Procyon lotor
AATGAGACTTCCAGAAGTTTCTGGGAGCTGACAGTCCCTGCTCTATCCTAGGAGAGTGGCCCTGCCTCACTCCTGGGGTCCCTAAACACTGATCACAGCCCGTCTTCTGAGGCTGTTGGGACATTTGGGTCTGGAGTAGATTAGGGATTTTTTGGGTTCCCTCATAACTTGCCCTCCAGCTTAGTCCCTCTCTAGACCTCTGGGAACCCACCATCTCTTTACGTACCCCCATTTCTCTCCTGTCCTTTTGGAGAATAGGGGTTCCCCAGTGTGACTCCCTCCCCCACCTCCAGAGGGACATTGAAGTCTCTGGGAAGTTCTCTGAAGACTCACTCCTGCCCCAGATGTGCTTCCACTGGCGGGGTCTGAAGAGGCCAGCACCACCTCTCAGGGACAGGGCTGTTGGCTTGGGTGCGGAAAACTGCCATCTCAGCCCAGCCCAGGGCCCCGGGTTCTGTGCATTCTCTTCCAGTCCTCTCTGGCCAGTAAGCCAGGTGCACACAGACCCTTCTTAGATCTTCATTTCCAGCAACCACTGGGTCATCCTCCTCCCTGGGGTATCTTCAGGCCGCTCAGACCTGACAGGTCCAGAGCTGGCCTCCTCTTGCCCACAGACTTGATCTTTCACAGTGCTCCAAATTCAGGGACGGCGTCCATGACTCCTTTCTGCCCCTCACTGTCACAGTGAATGGATGCCATATCTCTCCCAGGCATGCTGTTTCCTCCCCCTTCCATTCATGCTGCTTTGGATTAGCTCATCACCTCTCTCCCACATTCTTGCAAAGACCCCCAAGGTCAGCACTTGGCATCAGTCTTATCCTGGTTCTCCCTGGCACTGCAGCCACGGTTGTCTTCTAACGCAATCCATCCATGGCTTTTTACTACCTACGAGGGACAGCATCCAAGGCCTGCCACAGCCTGGCCTCTGTCTCTCTAGCCCCTGGCGCTAAAGCTCCTCATGGCATGCTCCAGACCAAGCTGCTTTTCCTTATTATGGGTCCCCATGTCTGTAGTGCCTTCCCTTCTTCCCCCAGGGACTTCCCCCTGTGGTCTCCATCCCATGCTGCTGTGTGAACTCTGGTGGCTCCCAGGGCCAGGGCACCCTCCTCCCCACATTTCTCCAGCACTCTGTCCACTTCCCTATTATAGCCCAGATTACACCCAGTTATTGGTTTATACACCTGCCTCCCAATTGGCCAACACCCCCCAGAGGGCAGGAACGCAGGCTTCTTTATTGCTGAATCCCAGCCCAGCAGAGGGCCCAGCACATAGTAGGTGCTCAATTAGTGTCAGTTGAATTGCATTTCCTCAGAACTCATGGAAGTGATTCAATCTGGAAACAACATTGCATCCACAGAATTGATTCTTGCCTCCCCCGAGGGCCTGTGATGATCCAATTCATCTCCTCATTGGCTTCCCCTTTTTTTTTCTTTTTCCAGAAAGCAAAACTCCCATTTCTGGAAAGAACTGAGCTTAAAAACTGTGTATGAGGGGCAGGAAGCCTTGTAGTGGAGTGGACCTTGCTTTTTCCAGGGAAAGGTATGTGGCTGCCAAGGTACCCCATCGTGTCACAGAGATGAAAAAGTGGAAGATGCTATATTACTTTCCACGATTGAGCCAGAGGCTAAAAGTAGCCTTCCTTCCTCCTGGCTGACAAATAGGGGGAATAAATTACCCAGGCACTAAAAGTTGCATTAGGCAAATAAACATTTCGACAAGAATTATATGTGACATTCAAGAGAAAGCAAATAAACCCTAAGTTATGGGGACCTGTCAAAGCTCTAGGAAAATTAAGTAACTAAAAATCGTTAGAAGCTCTTAAACCTTCCCTGCTCCTGCCCCCGATGTAGGGGCTCAGAGTGACACCACGTGTCCCCTGTCATGTGCCTTCTGAGAAATTTCCAGGTTCCTGGGACCTCAGATCTGGAGGAACCTCAGAGAGCCTCCAGACCCATGTTTTTAAACTCTGTTCCATGCAACTGTGGGGTCCTGCTGAAGCCCCAGCAGGCAGGGCTCCCCACCCCCTCCACCTAGGGAAGCTTCTCTTCAATCTGGGTTATATTAAAGAGGGATTCCAGGAAGCTAAATCTTCTGGTAGAGGGTTCTGCTTCTGTGTGATTTGAAAACCACTGTATGTGTGAGCAAACATACCCGATAGAGAAGTCTGTTAGAGCACTTGAGTAAATTGTTCTTCAGCCTCTTTTGAGCACCTCCAAGGACAGGAAAACTCATTCCAAGACTTGTAGTCAGACCCAGGTCTACCTTCCTCTACATGGGATTCCCATCCCAGGACTTTGGTGCCAGAGGCTCAAATTCGAATCCAGGCTCTAAACTTACTCACTATTAAATGCCTGGCAGCTACTGAAGTTCCCTGTGTCTCAATTTCTCTATCTGTAAATAGGAGACAGTGCGTATTAGTTTCCTATGGCTGCTGTAACAGGTTACCACCAACCCTGAGGCTTAAAACAACATGAATTCATTATCTTACAATTTTGGAGGTCAGAAGTTCAAAGTGGGTCCTAAGTAGTTAAATTAAGAGGTCTCAGGCCACATTCTTTCTGGAGGGAGAACCCTTGCCTTTCTAGAGGCCACCTGTATTCCTTGGTTCATGGCCCCTTCCTTCATCTTCACAACATGTCACTCTAGTATCGTCTTCTGTGACCTCATATCCCTCTCTGACTCAGACCCTCCTGCCTCCCTATTACAAGACCCATCCAGATAAGCAAGATAACCTCCTCCGCTCAGGATTCATAACCTAATCACAACGGCAAAATCTCTTGTGCCATGAAGGTGACAGATCCGCAGGTTCCAGGGTTGAGGATGTGGACCTTACTGGGGGGATGTTGTACTGCCCACCTCAGAGGGCCACGGTGAAGGTTCAGTGAGGAGGCTCACTTCACAAGCACTTTGCATGGAGACCAGCATACAGACGGAGCTCAGCAGGTGTAAGTCAAATATCCATACTGTAGGTGACTCACCTCCTCCTCCATGCCCTCCTTCAGCTCAAGGACAGAATGTACCAGACCTTGGAGTTTAGATGATGTGGGTCTTGTAGGGACTGCTCGGGAGTTTGGACTTAGACCCATGGCTGTAAGGAAGCCCCGGGGGCTGTTTAAGCCAGTGAGTGTCATGACAGATATACTGTTTAGGAGGAACTTGTTGACCACAATGTGGCTTGCAGGAGACAAAGAAGGTACCAGGGGATAGGATGGAGGCTGCACCTTAGTCCGAGTGAGATGAGCAGGACTGGACCTGAGGTGGGGAGCAGTGGTTGGATTCAAGAACCTTTTCAGAGGTAGAGGTGGGAGGGCTTGATTGGTTGAGGGCATGGGGTAGGCAGGGAAGAATCCAGGATGACTCCCAGCTTCAGGCTTTGGTTGCTGGGGACATGATAGCATCATTGAGTGAAGATGGGGAGCAGAGAGGAAGAGCAGATTCCAGGGGGTGGGGAATAGTGAGCTCAGCTCAGTGCCTGCTGTGTTAGAAATGCCATTGAGGCACCCAGGGCAGGTACCTTCGAGGGAGTGGGATAGGTGGGTCTGCCCCTTGGTGGAGAGAACAGGGCCAGGGACAGCTTCTGAGAGCTGAGGTGGGACCTGAGGGCCTGCTAGTGGGTCAGTGACCCGCAAAGTGGGAAGGAGAGGGATGGAGGATGGACATTGGGAATCCACGGTGTTCATGGGACCAAAGAAGAGTGGTTAATGACAGAAGAGCCATATCCATGATGGGGGAGGCCCAAGAATGCAGCCCCCACATCCATCTACACATAGCTGAACCTGCCAGAGGACTCTCATCCAAGTCTATACACCGGGGGCCTCACTCAGGGTGGCACGAGACATCCCTCCCATTTGCGAGGAACTTACAGGTGTAACCAGCAGCATCACGTCTTCCATTTTAATCTGTAGAACCGACCTGCTCTAGAGGGATTTACCTCTTCACTTTTAAGATGAAGATATTGAGGCTCCATGAGGCCCAGAGACTTGCTTGAGGCCCATAGCTAGTAGAGGTCCGAGCAAGGGTTTGAACCCATGTCTCCTGACTGTTGTGGGCTCTAAAGCCTTCGCACAGACCCTGTGCATGTGGACATTCCAGGCCTGCCTAGTGCCAGGCCTTCTTCGGCTATGTTTTGAGTGAGGCAGAGACTTGGCTCTGTGATCAGACTACAAACTCGGGCCCTGGGGCTGAGCATCCCTTGGGAATTCCAGGAACAGATGGGAAGCCCCAGGGGGTGCCAGGTGTGTCAGGAGCCTGGAGACTTAAGGGGATGGGGAAAGAACTTCAGATCCAAGACCCTTTGTTTTCTTGGAGAAAAAGAAGGTCCCACGCTCCTTAGTCTCAGACATCTCATCATCGTCCCACCCATGAGGAGCTGACAGTCAACACTGTCTTCGGAACCTCAAGGTGGGATCTCGGGGCAAGGGTCCTAGACAGGGTTGGCCTCCAGCCTTCCAGTATGTCATAGCTCTTTACAGTAATAGGGCTCCTAATATGTGCCAGGCTCTGTTCTGAGTGCTTAACATAGAGTAACTCATTGACTCCTCACAACAGCCCTGGGAAGGGGTCAGTCTCACAACTTCCCACAACAGTCCTGGGAAGGGATATCAGCCCTCACAAATGATATCCCCATTTTAGGTGAGGGTCCAGGTGTCCTGGTCGCCAGGCCACTTCTGCTCATCCTGATGGTATCGGGGATAGAGAGGTAAGAGGCAGGACCACCCAACCTAGCTTCTCTTCACCTTCTTTGGATCCATCTTGGTGGTGAGGGGGGAGGTCACAGAAGTGTGGGCCAGAGTTGGGCAAAATTCCCTCCGGCAGGGATCAGGACACCAGGTGTCTAGGACACCTTCTGACCCTGCACAGCCCCCCCGGCACCTCTCTGAGTTTTAATTTCCTTATTCATAGAACAAGACAAAAAAACTCCTTCCTCCCATGGGGGGGTGGTGGTGGTGGTGGTCCCTCCCAATTCTCCTTCTCTTTTATCACGATCAACCCAGCCAGCAGGGACATGACCTGCAGGCCAGGACCTGTTCCAAGTGCTTCTCATCATTGCCCCTTCCCCCTCCCAGCAACCCTGCAAAATAGACATTAGGATCCCCCCTGAAAGAAGAAGACACTGGGGTGCAGAAAGGCAAAGTCACTTCCCTGATCCCCCCCACCCCCCGGCTTGTAAGTCACAGTCAGGCCTGGACACAA
This sequence comes from Procyon lotor, assembly GCA_028646535.1. NCBI lineage: Eukaryota > Metazoa > Chordata > Mammalia > Carnivora > Procyonidae > Procyon > Procyon lotor. Next base: position 5,194 of record JAQQSY010002144.1, read on the forward strand.
GCCAGAGATGCTCCACCACACTGTCACCCAGGGATTGGGCCTGGCACCCCGCGAGCACTCGGCACACCTGGGTTTCCCTTCTCTTCTGCTCCATACTCCCTTTGCAAAGGGCTCCCTCCTCAGAGTCCTCCCTGCCAAGAGCCGCGGGCTTCCTGTTGGAAGTTAAAGATCTTCATAGGCCTGAAAATGGGGCAAGGGCCCCCCGCTCACCTCCCCCTCCACTCTCCTGCAGCCCCACTGGATATCCCCATCCCAGGGACCCGCCTTCCCCACCAGCATCTTTGCCAGCTCCCTGGGAATTTGGAGCCCCTCTACAGCAGGGAATCTAAATTTAGACCCCGTGCTCTGTTAACTCTGTGAATAATGCTAATTAGCATAACAATTCTTCCTGCAATTAAGTTGGGGAGCGGGTGAGGAGGTGGTGCTTGGCCCAAGAGGAAATTACACAGGGAGGCCTCCCTTATTGCTAGTTTTGGGAGGCCTCACTCAAGGTGTGTACTTGGCGTAGCTCTCTTCTTGGACGGCTGGATCCAGAAATGCCTATTTGGGGTGGAGGGAGGGAGTGTCTGTCTCTAACCTTATTGTGATGTGTTATCGGTGCGTGTATTGAAGTGCAGCTAGGGGCCCTGCATGGCAATGAATTAGGTTTTGTAAGCAAGCTGTCACCTGCTCGGAAAGGTGTGAAAAAATTATGAACTGCATTGTCCTGGAAACCACAAAATAGCACTTCCTCCCTGAAGTAAACACGTAAGTTTGGGAGAGAAAGTTAAAACGAAGTTATATACGGATTTTAGATTTATCTGTATCAGGGGATTTGCCAATGCTCCTGTTTGACCCAGAGATGCCAAGTTGCAGAGCTGGGGGTCAGGATCGCCCTCCAGTCCAGAAGCCACCAGCTGAGCCCTGAGACTCCACCTGCTGCTTCTGTCCTTCCCTAGGGGATGTCAGGAAGTCTGACACCTCCACTAGCTGGGCCAAGGTGGGGCAGATGAAGAAGGGTCTGAGAGCCCATCAAGTATTTACAAATAGCCCTGGTACACTCTGAAGCTCCTTTCCCTGGATTTCTTGAATACTTTCATTTTTCCCCACTGCCAGACTCTACCTCCATTCTAATCTCCCTCCTCTGGGCATTCTGAGTAGCATAGAATAGAGAAGGACTCTCCTCCATTGCTCTGGTCATTATACCTCTATTGATCCAGCCTAACTTACACTTTTGTCAGCAGCCCTATAACTCTCTTGGCTCATATGGAGCTTGTAGACAGCTGAAACTGCACTGAAAGTCCCCCTTCCTTCCTTCCTTCCTTCCTTCCTTCCTTCCTTCCTTCCTCCCTCCCTCCCTCCCTCCCTCCCTCCCTCCCTCCCTCCCTCCCTCCCTTCCTTCCTTCCTTCCTTCCTTCCTTCCTTCCTTCCTTCCTTCCTTCCTTCCTCCCTTCCTTCCTCCCTTCCTTCCTTCCTTCCTTCCATCCCACATTCCCTATTTGTGTTAGCTATTTTGCTACTCTCTGGAAATGTGAGTGAAAGATGAATCAGACCTGGTCCCAATCTCAGTGGAAGGCACAGACTACCTGTGGAGAGGGAGAATGGGCATGGGATCCAGGATGAGGGGCACTAGGAAGGAGGCAAGTGTGAAGGGGATCTCTGGGGAAGGCTGCACCTGGGGGTTGGAGGTGAACCAGGCCAGGAAGGTTGATAGGACTTTGACAGCTCGTGTTCACAAGAACTTCTGCCAGTTCTCGTGTTCACAAGAACTTCTCCCATCTTTTGTGACTGAGACGCTGGTATTTGAAAGTAGGGACGGGATGTTAGGTGGATCTTCATGAAAAGCTGTCTTGGTGCTGGACCATCCGTGGTGAGCCTGGGACGTGCCATCCAGATAAAGGAGCGCCCTGTCTTGTTTTGGGCCATCCACACAATTGACCCAGGTGCTTTAACACATTCTAGCTGTGCCACTCTGGAACATTAGAAAGAGGAAAGGGCCAGTCTGAGAATCTTTGGCAAGTTCGTTGAGTGGCTCAATTGCATGTATTGATTCCTCTGCCCTCGCTTGCCTCCCGTGGCCTCCTACCTGTTCCCTTACTGGGGGTTACCAAAGCCCATCTTTTGCCTGCTGTCAGGACCACTCTCCTCCTTCTGCGTGCTTCCCTAGCTGTCCCTTGGTGCCCTGGGGGGGTTCATCAATGCCGCGCCTTGAGTGCTTTCTCCTTTCTAGGCCCCCTGCTAAGTGCCTGGGGACACAAAGTCCTTGGACATAGATACCATTCAGTTTGGTCAGCTTGTTAACTGGAACCGTAGAAGTTTCTATTGCTAACCCAGGGTTCCCGGGTTGGGAAGTGGGATAGCTGGGATGTGGTATTGCGTCCCATCCATGCTTCCCTTTTCCTAAGGGCAGAGCCCTGGGATGGGGATTCATGTTCCGTACTCAGTTCAACAGCTGTCATTTCTGGGGGTCGGGCCGGGGCTCACAGCCTGACAAGGGGCTGCTAGGTGGTCTGACCCACGTTCTCACGTACAGGCTGCTGAGAGGCCTGGCACACGACCTGCTGTCGGGGGACCCTCGGTCTGACCTATATCTTGCCACACGGTCTAACACGTGGACAGATGAATACAATAGCTGAAGTCCAGCCCAGCCCCGAGCCTTGAGCTGTCTGATCGTCCCTGCTCTCCGGAGCCAAAGCCAGGGCAGAGGTGGGCAGACTGGGCATCCACGGGAAGCAAGACCACATCCTTCCTTGTGAAGATGAGGTCCACCGAGGAGCACTGGGCAGATGGGATGACGCTTGGTGTGCATGTGCATGCACACACACACACACACACGAGGGCTGGTACCCTCTGCATCACCATGCAGAGTGAGCTGCTGGCTCTCGGGGATGATGGATGTCTCTCCACGTGTCACTCAGCTCTGCCTCCCTCCTTACTCTACACGCAGGGCTCAGTGAGTAAATGGCTCTACCCGGCTGCCTGGCAGGGGTGGTAGGTGGAGGGACTGCGGGAGGGAGGGAGGGAGGGAGCCATTTGTCTGAGGCACCGGGAGGGGAGCTGGCCACTTACGGCTGTGATGGATGGCGATTCTGCTCTGCCATCTGTTGGGGCTGGCAGGCTGCTTAGCACAGTTCTGCACACCTGGCTGGGGCGTCCCTGTGGAGCAAGGCCCGCCTTGGCTGGGCCTGGGGACCAGGCTCCTGATGCCCCGGGGCAGGAGGCTGGCTGGGAAGAGCTACGCACTGCTCCCTGGGCTCCAGTGAGGGAAAGGTGACACATACTCTAAGCAGAGGGCCTGGGGGACCAGTCCTGCCCACCCCCCCAACTCACCTGCTTTCTTTACCAGTAGCCCAGGGCCTCCGTGAAGAGAAGGGGGGCCATCCCTGGGCATCCCTGGGCCAAGCAGAGCCCATTGGAACTCAGCGGTCTACTTTCCTTGGTAAGGAATGTGTGCAAAGCCCCTGGCATAGCAGTTAGCCCACACGTGCTGAAGAGAAACAAAGCAAGTTGGACCATGCTTCGAATCCAACCCCTGTGAGTGTGGGGCCTAACGACACTTTCAAGGTCAGCCGGCTGTTTGGGTGGAAGATAGGAGGGAGGTGTCTTGGCCCTGCCAGCCACACTTTCTCTGGGCTGCGGCTACCCTCGAGGATTCCGGAATATTCGCGTTGTCAGGGTCCCTGGAGGTCAGTGCCTCATAGTCATCGAATCTACAGGTGGGAAGCAGACGTGCATAGAAGGAGGTCCAGCTTAGTGGCCTGCGGCAGCCTGCCTTCCCTGCTCTAACTTTCCCTCTCCCCAGCTAGCCTTGACCTGGGGCCCAGAGCTAGACCATGGGTGCCAGGTCTGCCTTAGTGCTTGGCCTTCCCTGGTTGCCCCTCCTCGAGGCTCTGCTGCTTCCCCTAAACCTTCATCCGCTGGGCTTACCCCATTCTCTCCTGCGGGTCACACGGTGTGGGCTCCAGCCTATTCCTGGGAGCTACCTCACTACCCACGTCAGAGTCCAAACCGCATGACCGTGGGGCCTCCTCCTCCTCCAGGACGAGAAGGGCAGCTCTAGGGGAGCTCGTGCAGTGCTAGTTCAGCTAGATCCAGGGAGGCACGTTGGAGCCTGGAATCCGTTGCTCCGGGCCGTTCAGAGATGAGCTGACTTTCAAGCTCAGCCCTGGGTGGAGTTTAGATTGAGCCAAAGAGAAAGAGAAAGTGGAGCATTTTCTGCATCCCTGAATCTTCAGGGGCAAACCCACAGCTGGTCCAGGCAGATGAGCCGGTCCTGGAGAGGACCAGTCAAAAGAACATGGGAAGTGGAGAGAGGGAAGCTTCAGATGGAAGAGAGAGAGTCAACCAAAACCACAAGAATTTTTGTTCAGTCGAAAGGGAAATTGCAAAGAGCCATCACCTATTGTCCTTGCCCTTGTGGAACTGCTTCATTGAGGAGAGGGGAGAAACAATACAAGGGAAACTCTCTGTTAAATAAATAAATAAATAAATAAATAAATAAATTCTTAAAAAAAAAAAAAAAGGAGCGCCTGGGTGGCTCCATGGGTTCAGCTCGGGTCATGATCTCAGCCAGGATCCTGAGCCCTGCATTGGGCTCTGCTCAGCAGAGAGCCTGCTTCCCCTTCTCCCTCTACCTGCTTGTGATCTCTCTCTCTGTCAAATAAATAAATAAAATCTAAAAAAAAAAAAAAAACAATACAAGGGAGAGAACAAAATTCTCCTAATTCAGAGGGAATTAAGAAAGGAGGAGATGATATCGCTGCAATCTAACAGGGCTTCTTGGAGGAAGTGGCATTTTTACTTCTGGGTCTTGCTGGATCCTCCTTTCCTGTAGGACCTGGGGACAAGAGACAAGAACACTCTCAGGGACCCGGGATAGCAAATAGATGGTCTCACCCACCTTCCTCCCAGCTTTGACAAAAGAAGGGAGACCCTCCTGGTCCTGTGTGTGCCTGCTGCTGGGAGGCTCATTCCTCCAGATCACAGTCTTGGGACAACCTTGGGAGAGACATTATTAGGCTCAAAGAGGTCAAGTGATTCGCCTGAGGTCACAGAGCCAGGAGATGGCAGAGTGGGGACTGGCACAGGCAGATCTCTGAGTCCAAAGACAGCCTGTGCTTTTCCGGCACCATTAACACCCTGTGGGAGACCCAGCCCCTGGCAGGTAAGTGGAGCTGCCGGCGAGGGGTTGGTTCAGCAGGTGGCACTGGCCACCGGAGGTGAGCGCTGAAATGCCAAGCCAGTTTCTCAACGTGACAGCTGGGCTTTGTTTGCCGGGCAGCTGTGGGCTGCAACGCTCCTGTGAGCTGGGGAAGCTGGCGCCCCCGCAAAAAAGCAGGAGCATAATTTGGCTTCTCTTAATTGATTTGCAAATGTACTGAAGAATGGTGGTAATTCTTGTAAATTTTACTCTCATTCAAATTTTGGAGGTAAACATAACAAGAAAGGAAAGTCAGCACCACATAATGGAGGAAGAAAAAGGTCTAGCATTTTATTTTATTTTTACCCTGGGCCTAAGGAAGGCAAATTCACTATGAATACCTCATTATTTGAATTTCAAATATTTCTCCCGAGTTGAGCACAAAAGGAAACTTAAAAAAAATATTAACACTCGCTCACACACTTTTATACCCTGAGCCATTTCTCCCCTTGAATATGTGACTCAGAATGTCCTAGTTTAGGTTATAATAGCACGATTGCGAGAATCAATCAGCATGAGATAGAGGTGTTTACTCAGAAGTGCTTAGAAAGGACACCAGTCAAAAGAACATTAATATCTTAAAACATTGAAATCATCTTTACCAAAGAACGTTAGTGAGAAGCATTAATATTTGGGAGTTCTCTTTTGCTTGCAAAGTGTGTACATGCAGATAAGCCCAGAGGTCAGGGTACAGAGGAAAGCGAGGAGGTGCTTTCTTCGAATGAAGGCACGGCATGCTGGAAAGAGCTCAAGAACCAGATTCCTTCTTCCTTCACTCATATGTGCTTACTCAGCAGTGTAGACTGCACATTAAACCCATGGCCTTCGCAGGCAAGCAGACCCAGTTGAAAAGCCCTGCTCAGCCACTTGATCAACCGTGCCTCCTGAGGGAGTCACTAAACTGCCTAGGACCTCAGTTTCTACACCTGTAAAATGGGATTAATAATAGTGTTAGGCCACGAGTGGCCTTTCAACACACTCAGCACGGGATCAGTACAAAGTAAGTCCTCAATAAACGGTAGTGATTTTGTTGCCTTTCCCATCAGAGTGTTTGTGTATCAGGTGTGCTGAGTGGGGACAAAGGATAAATGAGATGGCCATGGTATCTCTCCTCCTGGAGTTTATCGTCTAGAAGGGGAAAGGGTCAGTTACAATCATGGTGCTCAGAAGACGGTCTGGATGCTGGCTGAGCCTAGCCCTTAGCTGTGTGACCTGAGAAAGCCACTTAACCACTCTGGTCCTTAGTCCTGTATCTGTGACATGATGAGGAAGCTCTAATGTGCTATTTAGGGAGGTGTGAAAACCGAGGAGATAAAGCACAAGGGATCTTGGAAACAGGAGTTCTACTGTAGCAAGGCCAGGTCCTAGCTGGGGAAGCTTGTGTTCTGGTGTGTTTAACCCCTTCTGAGCCCAGAACCCAAGTGGAATCAGGAATGAACACCAAAGAGTTCTCTTCCTTCTGGGTCGGGTTTTCCAGGACTCTTTGGGTACACTGACTGACCTTATGTGGTCCATCATACTAGGAGTTCGTGTGCTATTCTGAGGACAATGGGGGGAGGTGGCCCGTGAAGACATTAAAACAGGCAAGTGATGAGATCAGACTGGGTTTAGGAAGACAATTTTGGCTGTGGTTGGAGGGTGGGCTGGAGGAGTGAGCCGGGAGACAGAGGGCTCGGGGAGAGGTGATAGGGACTCTGGCCTTGACCAGCTTTGATTAGGCCCCTCTGAGCCCTTCTCTGGACCAGCCTCAACCCTGGTTTGCTATCCTTGGTCTCTGAGCCTAGTTTTACCAAGAATCCTGCCAAAGCCACGTAAGCAAGACTCCCTCCTCCTTCAATACCTAACCAAATTCCTCTTACTAATTTTCCACACCCACACCCACCATGATCTCACCCTGCCCTTTAGCTATAAATCCCCAATTTCTCCTGCCATATTTGGAGTTGAGCTCAGCCTGTACTGACAGAAGATCTCTCTTGCCATTTTTAGCAAATGTCCGGTGCAATTTGACTTTGACTCGGGGCAAATTCCACAGCAAGCAGAAGATGGGCTGGAGGGATTTGGGGGGAGAGGGCGTGATTTAAAGACTGGTTGCAGATCAAGGCCAAAAAGGTGTCATCGGGGTCCTTGGCAGGCTTCCCAGTGGAACAACGACGATGTGGAATCCTTGAGGGTGTGTGGCTTTGGCGTGAGAATGCCAAGTTTGGTTTTGGACTGTTGGATTTGGCCCAGTTTGCTTTTGGGGCCACCCCTTTGGTGTTTTCTTTGCAGATGGCTCCCTTTCGTGCTTCTCCACCTCATTCCCAAGATGACCATAGAGTTCCATCTGGGCCTGCTGCCTCTTAGCAGTTTCCCCTTCCCCTTCTCAAAATTCGGTGTCTCATTCCCTCGAGAAGCTGTCCCCACCCCCCCTCCCCCAGTCAGGTCCCTAATTTAAACAGCAAATCTGGGCTAACACGCACAGCTCCTCCGCTGAGCTGAGGTATTTGCATTTTAACAGGGACAGTTAGGAGGTACTTTCTTTACCCCAAAGACAATGAAATGAGGTTTCAGAGGACACAGACTAATGGTGGAGGAAAGATTTCCAAAGCAGTGCCAAGCTTGGAAATCAGGTAAAATGGAGTTGAAATCCAGGCTCGGAAGAGTTCTTTCTCTAAGGCTGGCTGTTTCGGGTCGTGACTCTTTCTAGGAGCTGACCTATTACACCTGGGCATGTGTCTCACCTTCCTGGGCCTCATGGGGCCTCATTTTTCATTTGGAAGGGGCAGGCACACGTATCTTCCCCCTCCTAGTAAGTGAGTGTGCACTCATTCCCACCCCGCTCCCCAACATGCACACTGGTCCTCTCCCGCATGGGTGGCCACCTGCTCACTTCACCCCTTTCCCTCCCTTGACCTTTGTGTGTGCTGGGTGTTTGGTCTGAATCTCCAGTGTAGCAGAATTCCAGCTGGAAAGCTTGTTGTTTCTAAAGACGGGTGGGGGGGCCCACCCTTGTTGCACTGTAAGGCGGGTGCAGCGGAAGCCAGGGCTCGCAGAAGGCGGCCCTATAATTAATCCCCCAGCCCTCGCCACCATTGTCTCTTCCCTATTGAGATGGGCCAATTAGCAGTTCTGCGCTCCTCTGCGTGGCAGCCACTTATTAGCGAAGACAAAGGCAGCATTGATTCCAATTTGTCCTGCATTTGACTGTCTCTGAAGTTAAAGATTGCATTTGGGTATCAGTGCTGGGGAAGAAAACACAGGGGCAATGCAGTGAGAGTGCCTAAAATTAGTTGAAATAATTTTAGCTCTATTGTGAATGGCTAAACTAAATATAAACAGAAGAGAGCAGAAAAATCTTTGTAATGTTAATTACCATAAGCATTAAGTACCCAAAAATGAGGCGTACAATTTGTTTGGTGACACTCTGATAATTAAATCATTTTCTCCCATTGAGGCTCCTTGCAGGTTTATGCAGAGCCTGGCTCTTCCTGAGTGGGTTTCTCTGGTCCTGAGGGATGCTCAAAATTCTGTTTCCCAT
>JAQQSY010002145.1:0-13887 GCA_028646535.1 Procyon lotor
GACCCTTTGGAAGCCACTGGGCCACCATATATTTCCACGAGTCTACTTACACATCTTACTCCATTATTTTCATTATTATTTTAAATGAGAAACAGAATTTCTATTTTTACTTTATATTCCTTTTCCTTTGAAGATGAAAGAGATGATTAAGAAATTTATAAAAGTTGAATAGCTCCCACTCCCTCCCACCTCCTACTTTATTGAAGAGTGTGGGGTGTCTGAGACTCTAAAATACCAAACTCAAGGGACTGTGCTCATGTTCCAGATCTTAGGACTAATCCATTCAGAGGGTTATAATTTGTTCTTCATTTAAAAACTCGGGATTCCAATCTGTCATATAATCAGTGGTGAACAATGAAGGCAGGAACACGAAAAAGACACTTCTTGTGATAGGGATAATGTCACATCTACCTATTTAAACTTCCATACTACATATTTTTTTTTCTTCCAAATTATTTCAGGGTGACAAGCAATTTCTGTCTTGTAAAATGTAACTTTCAGTTTAAGTAACAGCTTCTTAAAAGTTGTTTTGATCACCTCAACTTCAAAATAAGAATCTCAAAAGAGAAAATTGCAAAATAATACTTTTGCCGTAATGCCCTATTTTTCTAGCTATAAATACCTATTCAGTTCAAGCAAACAAGGTGAAAACAATTCCCTAGGTTTACAAGTATGTCCAAATCAATTAATTAATAAGAAGAGAGTATCTATTAAGCTCTGAGTGTTGTTTTATGCAGATGTCAAAAAATCTTCTTGGAGAATTTTTAACATCTGCATATAAAATGGTGACTTATGGAACATGTCATTGAATATAAGTATTGTTCATCTTACCTATTGTGGTGTTACAAACCACCTCAAAATTTAGTGGTTTTAAACATCAAACACCATTTATTTTGCCCAGGAATTTATAATTTGAACAGGGTTTGGCAGAGAACGCTGATCTTTGCTGCATTCAGCGTCAGGTAGAGTGGCTCGACTGTGGGCTGGAGGACCAGCTTCCAAGATAGCTACGGACATGACTGGCAAGTTCATACCACCTGTTAGCTGGGAGTGCAGCAGGGGCTGAAGTTTGGGAGTCTCAGCTCTCTTCCATGTGAGCCTTTCCATGTTGTGTGGGTTTCCTCTTCACATGGCGGCCGCATGTCAAGGGCAAGCATCATGGCAGAGAGAGCCAGGAAGAAGCTCTACAGTGTTTTATGACTTGGCTTAATCAGAGACTATCAGTCCACTCCATTCTATTCAGTAGCAGCAAGTCGCTAAGGTCAGTTTATACTCAACCCACATCCAAAGGGAAAGGAATTAAGGTCAATGTTTTGAAGAAAGGAAGGTCAGAGAATTTGTGGGCATATTTTTTAAACCACTACAATATGAAATGAGGAATGCTAAAAATAAATTCCAGATAAATTCTGATGAGCCTGAAAGGTCAATTCTTCCTTGAGTTATAATTTTTAAATGCCATTTATTGAACTTCTAGCATATGCTTTGCATCCGTTTTTAGTAATCCTTATACAAATTCTAAGTAAGTATTTTCCATTTTACAGATGAAGAAATTCACAATCAGAGTAAGAAGGGATTTGCCCAAGGTCACACAGACAGTAAATTGTAGGACCAAGGATTTAAAAATGGATTCTTACTATGCAGCCATCAACAGAAACGAAATCTTGCCATTTGCAACCATGTGGATGGAACTAGAGGGTATTACGCTAAGCGAAATAAGTCAGTCAGAAAAAGACAATTATCATATGATTTCTCTGATATGAAGAATTTGAGAGGCAGGGCAGGGAGGTCGCAGCGGGTAGGGGAGGGAAATGAAACAAGACGGGATCTGGAAGGAGACAAACCATAAGAGACTCCTAAACTCATGAAACAAACTGAGGGTGACTGGCGGGTAGGGGATTAGGGATAGGGTGGCTGTGTTATGGACATTGGGGAGGGTATGTGCTATGGTAAGTGCTGTGAAATGTGTAAGCCTGACGATTCACAGACATGTACCCTGGGGCAAATAATACATTATATGTTAATAAAAAAAATAAAAAAATAAAAATGGATTCTTTATGCTACCCCATGCTAATGTTCTAAAGAGGGGGTGAGATTTGACCCGAATTTGGCAGCTGGAATGAGATTTGAGTGTCCAGAAAGGAGTAGTGATATTCTCTGTCTGCAAAATGATGTGATAAAAGATACAGGAATGCACCAGATAATTTTCACGAGAATCATTGGGCTGTATCAGCATATTTATGTGTACTGCCTTGGTGACCATACCTGAGACGAGTGTTGAATGAAGACAGTGTATTGATCCTTGCTTTCTGGGAGGTCTGGGCAAAGGAATGACAAAAGTCTTTCAAGTGGTTCTAGTGTATTCTCAGGGGCATCAGGGCCAGTAAAGAGGGGGCTGGGTTGTGGAGGAATTGACAGGCTAGAGCCGAATCAGACATCTTAGAATAGACACTAAAGCTTACTAGTAAGATGTCAGCTAAGTCAATATGTACATTATAATTTCTAGAATTATTACCCACTTGAATATCGGTGCTACCTTTTTTCCATAAAGAACATCTGGTACTCAGTGTGGGTGTGGGCAGTCAGGCATATAAAACACTTTTCCATGTTCTTCTTTAAAAAGTTGTGGGATACTCCTGTCTTAAATTTTACCTCAGTCCATTTTGAGTTGTGAAATGAACAGTTTCATTCTTTTACTCAAGAAAAAAAATTCTATTCACTTGTGTTTAAAAAACACATTTATAGCACCTGTTATGAACCAGACACAGTGGCACATGCTTCACAAATATTAAAACACACACATACACACACTCATCCACTATAGTTACTATTCCTATAATACTTACGATTCTTATAATACAACCATAAAGGCTCACCACTATTGTGCTTTTTTTTTTTTTTTTTTTTGGTAAGTGAGGAATAGGAAAAAGAAGCGTTGATTTGGGTCCACTTCACAGGCAGTTGTTGTGTAAAAGAAAGGACCCTCGAATGTTAAAAAATTGCCATTGTCTTGAGAAACTCATTAACTTCTCTGAGTCTTGTTTTCTTTTCTCTAAAGTTGCCATGAGAATTAGATGAGTTGCATTTGGGGTACCTGGGTGGCTCAGTCAGTTGAGCATCTGACTCTTGATTTCGGTTTAGGTCACAATCCCAGGGTCCTGAGATTGAGCCCTGCATGGGGCTCCACACTCAGCGAGGAGTCGGCTTGAGGATTATCTCCCCCCACTCCACCCACACATGCTTTCTCTCTCCAAAATAATTAAATAAATATTTTTAAAAAAGAATTAGATGAAGTAATCTATGGCGAAATGTATGAAAAAGTATTCCATGAAGTAAAAAATTATCAAAATATTGAGTAATACTTTGTTAAAGAGGATGAATGATGGGATGTGTCCCCTGGCCACACAGGGCAGCTTTAGACAAGGGCCATTGGTCTGTAATCATGCAAAGCATCTTCCAATTCACATATCTCTTTTGACCAACATCTCCGCTTAGATTGACTGTAGAGTTACTTCTATTATTGGCTCAACTGATAATTAGAAAACAAATGTGTATTACAAATAATAAAATGCACTTTTTTGTATGATAAAGGTAAATATGCATAGCCATCTTAGACTTCACCACGACTCTATCATTGGCCCTTCCAGTTTTCCAATTCTTTTTGCTAATAAAACATTTTTTCCTTTTGTACACAATATTGATTTTTTTAAAAAAAAATCGTTACCTTTACAAAATACTTATTTTTTAAAAATTGTGACCTTTACCTTATTTATCACAGATCTACCTATACTGTTACACTCTAATGAAGAGTAGACGGCAAACTCATTTGCTAAGAGCAAATATATGTAACTTTCCATGAAACTTCAACCAGGACAAAAGGATATATATATATGCTGTGTATATATGTATATATACACAGGACAAGTGATATATATATATGTATATATATATATATATATATATTTACACACACACACAAATACATCCACACACATTATGTGTTACATACTATGTGTTACATATATGTAAAATATTTAAAAATACATATTAAATTAAATATATGTTTCCTCTTCTCCACATATATGACATACATGTATTTAATTTATGTGTAGTTTATATATTTAACACTCAGATTTGTATTTGATTTAACAAGTATTTAATTTGCCTCAAGAATTCATTGCCACCTCTATATAATTTCTACTTCAGACTACAAAAATTATAGTGACAAAATAATGCAATTCCATCTGAAGGGGAGGAAAAAACCTGAACAGTGTGCTAAATTTTAGTCTTTCAGATATTTTAAAATATTTCTAGTACTTCACACTTAAATATTTTGTAAAAGCAGAATTATCTGTCAGACATTCCATGATGTACATATTTTTTCTTTATAGAAGCTTTTAAGTTTCCATAAAAAGTCACACTTGCTTAAAATAGAAAATGAGTAGCTAAATCATCATAAATCTAGCCATAATGTAGACTTTGCTCTTTACTTCTAAAAAGAAGTTATGGCTAGAAGTAATGATGTTTTGGTTGTAACAGTAACATATAATAACAGCAATGTAACAGTGATAGTAATCATAAACACTGTAGTAAGGATAGAAACCATGTTTTGAGTATCAACCATCTATTTTTGGTGGGCCTTTTACAAAGATGCTATTAAGTAATGCTTACAATAATACACAGGACAAGTGAAATTTGTTCCCATAGACAGACAAAGAGACTCTGGTTCAGAGAAGTTAAATGACTTGCCCCAGAAATGGTAAAACCAGAACTCAAATTTATGCTTTTTTCCCCATCAAATGGTGCTTATAATGGAAGATCCTAAAACACAGATTGGAAATTCACTGGCTCTCATATGATTACAGATTATTGTTGTCAACCTGAGCATTTTTTCAGATTTGCCAATTCTTTTCTTTTATTAAAAAAAAAAAAAAAACCTTAAAATTTATTTATTTATTTGAGTAATCTCTTCACCCAACGTGGGGCTTGAACTCACAACCCTGAGATCAAGAGTCACGTGGCTTTTCGACTGAGCCAGCCGGGCACCCCTTCAATTCTTTTAATAATTCTTTTTACTTTGGAATGATAATTGACATTATTTAAATGCTTTAAAAGTGCAAAATGCATTCACATGATTTTTTTCTCATTTCCTTCAACATTTTTAGCCTCATTGTACAAATTGGACACTAGTTTATATTCTAACTAGATTGAGGTTTTTTTTTTATGGTGATCATATCTATAGAACTAAACTACTTTCTGTCATGCATACACACAGGAAGAGCTCAAGAAATAGTTGAATAAATGAGTGCCCTTTAAAGAGGCATGTGTCCATGTCAACAGTAGTAGTAACAAACTACTCACACCAAACAAATAAGACCTTTATCCCAAACTGAGGAGAAGCATGCCCAAAGTCAGAGAAAGAAGACCCACAGACCCCAGTCTCTAGAGGCCTTGGTCTACTTCATGCATCAAAGACTTAAAGACCATTCACTGGACTCTTCTCCATGAGTATTTTTCTAAAACACCCTTGAACATATGCAGCCTTTCAGAGCATGGTCCCAGATTGCAGAGTTTGCTCAGTCAAACCTGGAATTTTAAAGAAATAATAAAGGATATAACACAATTTTCTACATACTCTAAGTTCTCTTGAGACCATGAATATGGTGGCCTTTCCACAACTCCATCTGTCAACCAATTAAAAATGAAAAGTAAAAGTTAAAAAAAAAAAAAAAAGAATAGCACAATACACTGCTTGAGGTTTCCTGACACAGACAGACACTTTTCTTCTCCTGTGTACATAGTGGAAGCATTCTTAGCAAGCCATGATTTCTGCAACATTCCCCATTCTCCACAAAGCAGGAGATGTGCAGATATTTTAGGGGACCAGGTTCTAAAGAGGCATGTGGGAAATAGTCACTGGTTGTTTTTACGTTCATTTTTCATCATAGAACTTTGAGAAGAAATGACGCTTAAAATTGACATTTCCATAGAAATTTAGCACTTGCCCTATTCTTTTTCAGCTATGTGATATGCATTCATGAAGTGTATCCACTGTACACCTGAGATTCAATGACGTAAGCAGGAGTGATCAATACTGCTTGAGAGACTGTAGCATCCAGAGGAAACAAAGCTGATCTGTTATTCAGAAGTCTAGCGATATATTTACTGCTCTACAACAACATTCTGGAATAATACCCATTGACTTCCTATGCAACTGATAACTTCCTATGCAACTGATAACTTTGGTCATCTCCATTTGTAGCAATGCAAATGACAGTTGCTACTCAGGAAAGTTGGAAGAAAGAAGAAACTACCCCAGGTGAATTGCATAGTCTGTATTCTTTGAAGGAAAGGTGTTGATTTCATTTGAGATATAACTGCATTTAAACGGAGTATGAATAAGCTCTGAGTGGCATGTGGAACCTAGACTGGGTTCAAAATTAGGCCAATGAAAAATGTGGTCTTATTTTCACTGAAAGCCAAGGAATCATCTTCAATGTAAGTTTTAATGTCATAATGCTGACACGTAACTTACGCACATACAATTCCTCTTGGGGTGGAAGGTCAGGCAACTAATCCATTGCATCACCCATTCACCTATACGTGCCAGCTATTTGGGAGAACTTGAAAAAATGATGGAAAATTCTTAATAATCCTTGACAGTACAATATTTGTAGTTAGACTTTGGCTATTCCAGAATGATGCTTCCCTGTTAGAATGGCTAGTCAATCTCACCACATGATGGAAAACAGATGTAAGATTAGGATGCAAAGTAGTTTTCCAGATCCTTAGTCCCAGCATGCTGCACCGTCCAGCCCCAAAGTTAACCAGCCAAGTGCTGACACATGTCTTACAGCAAAATATCCCTCACAGCCACAGTTCAAAGGCCTCGCTACCCTCCAGGGCAATTAATACAGCATCACGTTCAATGGTGCTTGAACCAAATCCATCGAATCCTCAGGGGAGAAATAATGAAGCAATCGCAGAGCTCAGACAAGAGCTGCATGTAGTGGTGGCTAAGGTTTCAGTCCCCGAAAGTGTAGCTTTTCCTGAAAGCACGTGTAGGATTACAGATTTACTCAAAGGGAGCTGTGCTCAGATTGTGTAATCTACTTGTAGCACAGTTCTCTTCGTAAGACAGCATGAAAACTGAAGCATAGTTATTTAATAAGAAAGAAAGGCAAGAAGACAGGAGTGGGAGAGAAAGGGAGAGAAGAAGAAGCAAGAGGAGGAGGAGGAGGAGGAGAAAACGAGAAGGAAATGAGGGAGCGAAGGAAGGAAATCTATTTATAGATGTTCATTTGCCATAGGAGAGATTTTCAAGTTTGATCTATTGGAGATAACCAGAAAACCCAAACCACTGTATTCCTTTAATAAAACTGGAAGTTACTGTTGGTGTTTACCACCAGGAGACCTGAAAGAGCCCCTTTCTGAGACGTGAGGTAAACATGGTTTAGTTCCATCCAGGATCATGTTTTTCTCCATTGTCTTGAGTATTCCCTGAAGATATTGGATCAAGAAATGATGGTAGACAAATTGTATTGGTTAAATTTTTCAATAAAATCTAAAATGGGACAAGGTATTTTGCAATCCCTTATACGTAAATTAAAAATGAATATTTTCACTTCTGGCTGGACCGGGACACAACCACCAGGACCAGCAGCTCCTAAAGCTTCCTGGAACCCTGGTTAATGAGCCAAGCACTTTCAGATGCCGTGTTAGCTCTTGCAGGCCACTGTGGCACCACCGGGCATTTTGTAAGAGGCAACGATACAGTGGTTAGAGAGAACAATGCAATATTCCCACGTGTTTCTCTTTTACAGAAGCTGAAAAAATAAGATTTATTCAACTTTCAATTATCCACACGTGGGTTGGGCTCTTTGTGGCCTTTGGGAACTTTTCATTTGCTGTGCCCAGCAACTAGGTCAGGAAGATGGCTTCACCATCCCATGGACCACACCCAAGCCACAGAGTAGCAGAATATATTTGCAGTCCTTGCCACTCTTCCTCTCTCTAAAATGTATACAAGAAATACATTGTTCGGGGCGCCTGGGTGGCTCAGTGGGTGGCTCTGCCTTCGGCTCAGGTCATGATCTCGGGGTCCTGGGATCGAGCCCCGCATCGGGCTCTCTGCTCAGCGGGGAGCCTGCTTCCCCCTCTCTCTCTGCCTGCCTCTCTGCCTACTTGTGGTCTCTCTCTGTGTGTCAAATAAATAAATAAATCTTAAAAAAAAAAAGAAATACATTGTTCACTAAAGAAAGCATAGCTAAACAAAAAATTCCAGTCACTTAAGGATAGCCTTGTTCAATCTTGACAGAATTCATTCTATATTTTATTTTCTGCAGATATATATACACACACACACATATGTAAAGATAAACATAAAAATATAAAAATATAAAATAGAAGAGTCATTCTATTTTATATTTTTATATTTTACACTTTATTTTCTGGAGATACACATATTATGTACGTATATATACATTCATACATATTTATACTTAAATATAATTTAAATGTATATTGTATTTAATTTATTACATATATAAATATATTAAATACAAATATCATTGAATATATGTATTACATGTATATCATTAAATGTATGAGCAAAATTAATTTATATAATTTATATTTATTTTATTTTTTATATCTACATTTATATTTATATTTGAATGTATGAGCAAAATCCCACATGTATTTATACAAAAATAGATATTGTGTTGGAAAGATTGAGAGTGTGGTCTCCGTAGCTGGACTGTCTAAGTGTACAGGTCACATCTGTCACTTATTAGCTATTTTGTCTTTGCCAAATCACTTCAGGTCTCTAGGCGTGGTTCCTCACTGACGAACCAGGGACGATTTCAGTGAGTTTGCAATGAGTTACTAGATAGAAGGTGCAAGGACATGTGCCATTCTTGTAGTAAGCACTACATACTATTACCTTGCTTAGAATCCCCTTTTCACTTGAAAAGAGGGTATCGTGTATCGTGAACATCTTATCATGCCGACAAATACACAATTATGTCTTCATTTTGAACGGCTATACAAAATAAATGCATTTTATGATTATCATAGTGTATTGTAACTAAATGAGATCTAGTTTTTTTCCTACTGTAGACCACATTATATTCTTGTAAAAACCTCTTTGTATGTTGACAAACTGCTTTTGGTAAATATCTACTCATGGAATTAATGGATCAGATGACATTTTTCAGATATTGGGTTTCTATTGCCAAACTGTTCTCTACAAAGTTTTCACTGATTTTATTTCCACCAGCAGTATATGAGCATACATACTGCCCCACTTTCTTGCTGACACTAACTATCATCTTTGTTTGAAATCTTTATTAAATATAGTAGTCAATAAAGGTAATGAAATAAAAAAAGTGGATTTGGAAAAAAAAAACTGACCTAAGATTAGCATCTTCAGAATGGTTTTTACTCCTTGAAAACTGTGCCAGCAGTATGTGTAATAGCTATGCTTTCATACGTGAGCATGTGTTCACATGTTTGTGTGTATGTATACACACACAAGTATATATGTATAAGTGTGTGCATATATGTAAGTGCAATAGGTATGTTCAAATTCTCATAAAGCTTCTTTTCTTTAAATAAATCCATTAAGATGATCTATCAGAGTTTGTAAAGCTTTTAGAATTATTTTTGTTTCATGGAAAGTGCAAAAAACAGTGTTATGTAAAGATGCACATTCAGCAAATATGCTGCTACTCTAGGAAAACTGGTTGATTTCACACAATCGATTTTTCCTTCTCATTTTTCAAAACACCCTACCCATTTCATCTGGGTGCACATTATATGAACAATAAAGGAATAGATATCAGAGGTAGGGTGGAAGGATCTAACTAATAGAAAATATTACATTGCAGTAATAAAGACTAAGCACAACCAAATATCACTTCTCTAAGTGGCAAGGTTTTTGTTGATGAGGCGCAGGTCTGCAATTAACCACCAGATTCTTTTAAAAAGAACTCACCCCTTCTGCCTCAGCACTAACACATATTATTCTAGATCCTAAAAATCCATGATAGCAGGAATTGTGCATATTTTTTTAAAAGATTTTTATTTTAGTTTAGTTTATTTAACAGACAGAGAAATCACAAGTAGGCAGAGAGGCAGGCAAAGAGAAAGGAGTGGGGGAGCAGGCTCCCTGCTGAGCAGAGAGACCAATGTGATGCAGGGCTTGATCCAGGGACCCTGAGATCATGACCTGAGCTGAAGGCAGAGGCTTTAACCTACAGAGCCACTCAGGCGCCCCAGGAATTGTGCATATTTTAGTCCTTATTGTATCATAGTTTCTTCAGAAACTAATCAGTGATGAAAGGATTCAGTGATACCTTCTCTCTCCACTTCTGCTTATTTAGAAATGCCTCTTTGATGCACTGGCTGGTCATCAATTCAGAATCCAATCTGCCTCACCAATAAACCTGAATCATTACTCACAGAGGGCCCACATTAGGTCATGCAATGGGGCATGAGTTCTGCTATTTAAGAGCCCCACACAACCATCTTGCTGCATGGCCTTCACACTGATAGGATTTCTGTTTTCTATCTGGCTTCTTGATTCTTCTTGGCCATGATAATTCCAAGTCTCCTCCCATTCTTTAAAGAAGAGGTCTTGGGTCTCTATGCAAAGACATGGGGAGCATTTCTTAATTGCTCTTCATTTTCCTAGAGGGTGATTGAAAGGGAACTAGGTAATTATTTGTGAGTAGTAGAGTTCCTAAATTTTCTCTCCACATTCTGCTTGTTTTTTAACCTGCCTAACGTTTAACAGCATTAGTTAAAACAAAGCAAAATAACAGCAACAAAAAAACCCCCACCTTAATAATAGTCTAAGATGTCAGGGAGAAAGGGAACTCCTCAAAATATCATTGAACCAGATTCCCAGATTCTGAATAATAATATTGGCATTTTGTAATTTTCATGAAGAATGCGTGGCACATCCAAAGTGACTCTCAGAAGAGATCAGGAAGAGTGATATCCCCAGCAAAGTCCTTTGCTCAGTGGTGTTAACTGTGAGAGGGTGTAGAGAACAAATTTCACATGCAGAAATTGGTAACAGTTCAAATGACGCAGAGTGGGGGTGGGGGGAGTGTTATGCTTGCCCAGAAATGCTGAGCTGACCAGAGTGGAAGGAAACTGGGATTTGTAGGGGCGCCTGGATGGTGCAGTCGCTTAAGCAGTCATCTCTTGGCTCATGTCGTGATCTCCGGGTCATGAGAGGCAGGCTAATGTCCAGCTCAGCACTGAGTCTGCTTAGGATTCTCTCTCCCTTTCTTTCTGCATCTCCCCACCATGCTCTCTTTCTCTCTCTCTCTTCCCTCCCCCTAAAATAAATAAATAATTCTTTTTTAAAAAAAAAAAAAAGAGTGAGAGAGAGAATGGGATTTGTATAAGGCATAGTAGCAGGTAAGGATGGATCTGTTGTTAAGCTCAGATTTGGATTTTATTACATCCGTAGGTGAGAATCATGGACGTTTTTTGAGAAAGGAGTAAAAAGATAAAAAGCATTGTTTAGGAACCTGCTGCCTATTTCCTAAGCATGGTGCATGAGGCTAAGTAGATTGGTGGTTGTGTGTGGGGTATATGCATGCAAGGGAGCGAGAAACTGTTAGGACCCATAGAAACCACCAGTTGTGAAGTCGTAGCGAGTTGCACACTGGGAACGACAAGAAGGATCTGTGCAAGAGATACTGAAAGGCAGTGTGATTGGGACTGTGTGGTCATGAGCAATATAGCCTTTATCATGAAGGGGCAGCAATCCGAGGCAGTCCGCACTGAAACAAGTGCTTCTGAACTTGCATGCAGTGTCAAGGTCACAGCCATATGGCTCTAGTACAACAGAACCAAATACATGTTGCTGGAGCAAAGGAAAATGGTGAGTTCTAGGCAGGGTCTACTTTATTTTTCTTCTTTGTTGAAGTATTTCCTTATCTATAAGCAATGAAATCTTTTTTTTTTTTTTTTTAGGTTTTATTTATTGATTTCAGAGAGAGTGTGCATGAGCATGAGCAAGGGAGAAAGGCAGAAGGAGAAGCAGGATCCCCCCTGAGAAGCTCAATCCCATGACCCTGGGATCATGATCTGAGCTGAAGGCCAATGCTTAACTGATGGAGCCACCCAGTTGCCCCAATAGTCAATGAAATCTATACAAGGAAGAAGATTGAACATTTCACAGGAAATGTGCCTCTCATACCTATGTGTTCAGAATTGGCCTTTCCCTGTCTTTTCTCTTGCAATGTCAAAGGTGAGACGGTTTCTTTGACCTTCCTGGTGGGCTATCAGGGCAAAGTGAGGCTGGGGAGCAGCGTACATATATGGGATTGATCTCACAGGAAGACTTCGGGTTGACCCTAGAAGCAAAACCTTGCCCATGGAGGAACTTTTATAAACTTCTTATCCCTAACTTGTCCATGAGATTTTTACCTTTTGCCTGGGACTTTTGCTCTGAATAAAACAAATGAATCCATAAAGACTATTATGCTTTTATGAAAAGGAAGATTCTGAGAGTAACTCATGTTCACATAGACATGAGTAGATTTCTGAGTGCTTTGGGCCTGAAGCTATGGGCAGTATTGTGATAGAGGGGGAAAGGAGGGCCAGGGAAGGAGATTGCAGAATGAATCCCTAGCTAATCTCATTGGGAAACATTTAGAATCTCATTTCTGTGGGAATTAAACTAAGGTTTCTGCAAGATTGTACTTTGTATGTATGGGAAAATACAGTGGGCATCAAGGGCCCTCACACAGTTTGGGGAAAGTCTACATTAGTTTCTCGATTGTGGATCCCATGTCAAGTGAGTAAAAAAATTAAAAAAAAAAAAAACTCACATTGTTCCATATGTATCTATTTAACATTTAAATTAGACAGTGCATTTGCTCACTTCACAACCAATTCTTACAGGCTAGAGTGAAGGAGAGGGCTGAGGACTTCGTGACATCGTAACTTCCTCCTCTAATGCCTCCAGGCCACACTGTCAGCCCAAATCTATTGCTTTTGTCAGATGTTTTATTAGATTCTCTAAGCTGTACAATCCTTAACAAGAATGGAATTCCAGAACCAAGTTATGATAGCATTTAGATTGTATCTCAATTCTTTGAGCTCTTTCCTATAGTTCTAAGAGGGAATTTTGTGCACTTCTGCCCAGTAACTGGCAAAATGATTCACGAGGCATGTTTAATAGAGTCGTGGACACCATATGTGATATCGACGGCACTGGGAAGTTCCTGTCCATGTTAGGGCCGTAACCATGTCATCCTGAGGGTCTGGGAGACCAACAATGTCTTAAGGACAATCTGTCACTTTTCATCTCCTGGAAAACAGCTTGTACAGATAACATTTAATGATCTTTGGTGATAGTCACTTTCATCAGTTGAATGCCATTTGGGTATCAATTAGCCTCTCAGTTCTGTAGTGTGGACATTCTTATTCTCATATCTAAGAGGACAGCCTCTCAGGCTCCCAGTTGTTAAATAGCGAATAGCGCAAGGTCACACAGCTAAAAGGAGGTAGGACTATGTCCTTCTAGCCTATGAAGCAGGGTAGAAATGGTGTCTATTCTCACTTCTCAAGCTCTCTCAATCTAGTCCAAGATTTGGCAAGTGGAAGGCCTCCAATAGCTTCAGAGTGCAAGAATTCATGAGTGACTTATCCAGATATATGACTACAGAGCTTGAGTGCATTCATCTAAATGATTCACAAAACCTGACAAAGGGATAATTGTAATTCCACGATCAAGTTTTCATTAGTTTTTAGCAACATAATTAAAAAAAATATGTGGGCTTAAAGGTATGTCCTTGATTATGACGTACTTTAGAAATGATAATGTTAATGGATAGTAGTTCTCAATATCAATGTCTTTAATGC
>JAQQSY010002146.1:0-13884 GCA_028646535.1 Procyon lotor
GCGCGCCCGGTTAGGCTCACGTTCCCATCGGCGAGCGCTGCTCTGGCCCGGGCCACCCCAGATTCCAGGTTTTGTCCCGTTTTGGTTTTGGGGGGGATGGCCCTTGAGCTAACAATGTTTTTTTGTACATTTTTAGGTGGTTGAAAGGAAGCCTCTCCTGCGGCAGGTGGAAACCCTCTAACACTACAGTGTGGGGGGGGACAGAGCTTTGGGGGCTCCCGCCCTGCTCATTCGTCCCGGCTGCCCTCGTGTTTCCCCATCCTGAGCCCGGCTGTTGGGCCGACGATGCGGGCTTTTTGGCCTTTTACAGAAAATGGCTTGCCCACCTGGGTCCTAGACGCCCAACCACCCAGAGCCCAAGATCCAGAGTCAGACGTCCCCAGACTCAACATCCTGGGGTGTGGAAGCTTAGGGTATTATAATTTTCAAACCGCCTGAGGACCTCGGATTTATGGGATCACATGATTCTGTATAACCCTTTGGCCTCAGTGTCCCGCTCGGAGCCCGGCTTCAAATCCTGATCCCATTGCTGTGGGATTTTACGCAGCAGACACTTGGCCTCTCGGTGCCCCCTCGGCCCACCTGGAAAGCTCCTTACAGCCCCTAGTTTTGCTGTTGGCCGGACGGGTCCAAGAATTCAGCGCTCCCAGCAGCGCGGGGTGATCTACGGCAAGGGTTGTCCAGTCAATACGCAGCAGTGTCTTAGGAATTCTGGCCTCCCCGTTGAGAACCTGGCAAGGAGGTCTGGGGGCCCTGCAGCTGCCCTCTGCCCTTGCCCCCCGGAGACTCACTCGTTCCCCCAGGACTGACCCCTGGGGAGACTGCAGGGGCTGTGGAATAAGGGAAGGGGGTGTCGGTCCTCCAGGTACCCTGGGGTGGGACCTCGGTGATGCCCGTGGGACAGGAGGCCACAGCTGGAGGACCTGGGGTGACAGGGCCCCCCCGAGCCTCAGCCTCAGGAACTGGGCTGGGGGGCTGGGCCGGGGGTCTCGGCGGCTGGGCATGGGGGCTGCAGGTGTGGCAAGGGCCCTGGGGGGTCAGGGCAGGACCCCAGGTGGGGGCCCCCGTGGGTGCCTCCGGGGTGGGCTCCCCTTGCTCCCCGCAAACAATCATCTCAGGACACACGCCCAAGGCAGACAACAGAACAGTAGTAGTAACAGCAGCATCTGGGAGGACGGAGTGGGGGAATCCGGGAGCTCAGGTCGCCGGGCCGTGCTCCCTGCAGCCCCCTTCCCCGAGATGTCCCCCAGGACCCCGCCCAGTGCTGGGTGAACTCTGCACCGTGCCCGCCTCTCACTGTGCCCCAGGCCTGTCTCCGGTCCTTTGCCCTGGCCGTGACCTCTGCTGCCTTTGCCCTGGCCGTGACCTCTGCTGACACCCTGTCCGCCAGGCTCCTTCTCCGCGCCCCCTTCAGTTCCAGGGTCAGCTTCTCGGGAGCCTCCCTGAACCCCCAATGGACTCTCAGCCCGCCCCAGAGCGGCTTCCTGCGCCCCGGCCACCCGCGGCGGTGCCCGCAGCGCCCTGGGACACCGGGCCACCTTCTCACGTCCCCGACTGTCCCCAGAAGTGTCCTTCTCAAGCGCTTTGGGCTGAGACTTCGCGCTCTTCCGGGCCACTTTTCCTTCCTCGTGACAGCGGCTTTCCGAGGAGGCCAGGCGCCCGAGACTGCAGTCTGCTGGCCTCACAGCGTGGACATGCGGGACGTGTCACTTGCTTTGGCGGCGCTGAGTTGCTGTGTCGCGGCAGTGAGCTCTAGCCGTGCCTCAGCCACACGTGCTCGTTTCAGGGTAAATCACAGGAATAAACACGAACTGCTGCACTTCTGGAGCTCGGGACCCCAGGGGACTGAGGCCTTGACCTCCTCGAGAGCCCAGCAGCTGGCGAGCGAGGCTGGGTTTGCGCTCCAGCTGGACAGACACCTGCCCGCCTCCGGCCGGACAGACAGCGTTCCTCCCTTTGCAGGGAACAAGTGTTTTGGGAGTCAGGCAGGAACTCCGAGAGGGTGGATTCACTGAGCCGTGTGCCAGGCCCTGCGCAGGGCATCCAGGAAACAGGAAGAGAGCGAGCTCAGCCTCCTTCCGGGTGGTGGAGGAGGACACCGTCTGTGCGGCCGGCTCCCGGGTGTGGGGCTCCCAGGATCACAAAACCTGGAGGGCGGATCTGGAAGGTTCTCTCCCTTCCCGGTCGCAGCTGAAGTCTCCCTCCCGGAGCACCTCCCTCATGCCCTGGACTTTGGCAGAGACCCCGTCTGCACCACCTCCCCCCGCCCCACGGTGGGATGCTCCCCACCAGGAACCAGCGCACGCACCGGTCTCCCGGCGGGGCCCTGAGCTCCGTGAGCGCAGGAGCCAGGCTCCCGGGCGCCGCGGCCCCACTGGCAGCGGGCCTGGTGTCCACTGTCCTGTGCCGGGGGGCCGCTCAGGCGTCCTCATCCCGTGCTCCCAGCCCCCCTCCTCCCGTCCTTGCACACTTCCTGCGCGGGGCGCGCGGGGCGCGGCGAGGAAGCCCCTGGCAAACAGCAGGCGCTCCGGGCGTGCTCCTCCCGTTATTCCTTGGCGGTCGAGAGGCTTCGGAAGATGACTGGAGGCGCGCGGAGTGTGCCTGGGCTGCGCGCGTCGGGCGGGGGGCGCGCCTGCGGGGCCGACGTGGTTTCCCAGGCCCGCACCGGGGGCTGGCGGGTCGGCCGGCAGATGCACAGCAGTGCGGGGTCGGGAAGCAGGAGCCCGTAGGTGACCTTCCTGAGCGACCCACCGGGGGAAAACCTGGTACTTGCTGGAGGGGCGGCCGAAACGCCAGTGGAAACCGGCTCGGTCCTACAATCACCCTCTCGGTCTCAGCCCCCTGGGGGGGCGCGGGGTCACCCACCCTGGCGGTGAGCGGCGCCCTGGAGCAAAATATGGAACGCTTCACGAATTTGCGTGTCATCCTTGCGCAGGGGCCATGCTAATCTTCTCTGTATCGTTCCAATTTTAGTATATGTGCTGCCGAAGCGAGCACGAACGCTGCCTCCTACACAGAGCTATTTAAAGTTCAAAAATAGAGTCACTTTTCAGCCAGGGCGAGCCGCTGTAACTGCACTCAGCGTGATTGTTTCTAGGATTCCACGTAAATGACTATCTCCTGCTATCACGCTTGCTTTGCATGTCTCTCATCACGCTAAAATCCTCAGATATTCAGTAATTTGTTCTCCCATACGCAGCTTAGCAGCCGCGAAGGCTTGTGGGGAATGATATGCAAACGACCCGAACCAGACGCCGCCCCGCCCCTGGCCTGGGTAGAGGGCGGGGCCGCCGTGGGCCGGCCGCCGCCATCCCAGCGTTCCCCGCGAGCGCAGGGAAGCCGCTCTCGCCGCCGCGGCGACTCGCTGGCGTCGGCAGGCCGCGGAGGCGGAAGATGGCGGCGGCGGCAGCCGGGCGTCGGTGAGCAGCGCGGCGGCGGCGAGAACGGCCGATGGCGGCCGGGAGGTGCCCTCGGGGACCCGCGGGCCGTTAGGGCGCGACGGTGGGCGGCATGTCGGAGCACGCGGCGCCCGGGGCCCCGGGGCCCGGGCCCAACGGCGGCGGCGGCGGCGTCGGCCCGGTCCCCGCGCGCGGGCCTCGCACCCCCAACCTCAACCCCAACCCTCTCATCAACGTGCGCGACCGGCTCTTCCACGCGCTCTTCTTCAAGATGGCTGTCACCTATTCGCGGCTCTTCCCACCCGCCTTCCGCCGGCTCTTCGAGTTCTTCGTGCTGCTCAAGGTGACCGAGGCCCCGACCCCTGACCCTTGACCCCAGCGGTCGGACCCTGCTCCCAGGGCTGCGACCTCTGACCCCGACCTCTCCGGGGCCGCGGACCCCTCTCGTCCGGGCCCCCTACTCTTGAGATGGGCGGCCCCTGACCCCGACTGCAGACACGCGCTCGCAGCGCTCTCCCGCCTGCGCTCCTGGCCTCCCCCTTCCCCGGGACCCTCCCCTCGGGAGGCTGCGGCCCGCGAGCCCAGCTCTGACCCGCCGGGATGCCCTCCCAGCCCCGCGACGCCTGACCGTGCTGCCTGCGACCCTCAGCTCTGTCCTGGCCCTTGGGCAGACTGCCCTCTGCGCCCGCCCCTGCCCGCACACAGCCCTGGCGCCTTCTTGCCCTGGAAGCCACTCCCCATTTCTGTCTCCACCTGCTCCTTAATTTTGGGGGGCTCTGCCCTTCCTTAGGATCTTCCCCCCTCCACTCAGCCTCTCCGGGGAACGTGACCTAGCCTAGGACAGCTGCCAGGGTTCGTGTCACTCCAGGCCAGCTCTGCTGCCCCAGCAAAGGGCCTTGTGCAAACCCGCTTCCTGTCTTCCCTCGGCCGGAGGGAGGTGTCAGCCATGACGGCAGCGCCGGGAGGACTGGCACCGGCCGAGGCCCTCCTAAGAAGGGGGTCTCACTGGGATGACCACTGCAGCTCTTCAGAGAAGGTTCTGGGTCCCTGAGTACAGTGGCGGTGCGGGTCGGTCCCTGGCCATGTGCGTTCGCATCAGAGTGCGCCCACACTAGGGCTGGGGATGCTGAGATGGCCAAGTGAGCTTTGGGGGCCTCACCTTCAGAGACGGGGCTGATGCTGGCCTTTGAGGCACCTGGGGTGCGGCCAGGCCAGGTTGGTCCGGAGCCTGAGGCACTTTGGGGTTTGGTGCAAAGAGTGCAGATTGGCCAGACCCTGGTTCTGGCCTGCCGCAGTCCACGGGAAGTCCACTGGTCCCTTGTCTGCGAGACAGCCTAATGCCGCTCCCTCCCCATGAGGGAGCATCACGGGTCCCCTGTGGGGGATTCCCGGACTGGGATTCCTTTATTGGGCTTCTGAGCGTGTGGACGTGATTTCCTGGGTAAAGGAAGCAGTGCCTTCCCCCAGATGATGAGAAGGAGCTCAGTCTCTGCCGAGAGCAGGTCCTGGTCATCTCAGCTCTGTCCCACTGCTCCCTGACTTGGGAGCAGATCGTGTCTGGGCCAACCTGGCACACGGATGCCCGTGGCGTAGGTCGTCAAGTGCCCTGTGAGGCTCTCAGACTCCTGAGCTCTCCTGTCTGGCCCAGGGATGTGTGGGCTAAAGCCTGGAGGTCTCATGGACCTGCCTGACTTGCCCGACCCCTGTGTCTTTTGTCTTGCTCATCTGCACAGTGAGGGCTGGGACCGGCTGGTTTGAGGCTGCTGCAAGTTCCAGAAAGCTCCGCGTCTTTGCTTCCTGCCTGCCCAGCTTCTGGTGCTCTCGCTGCAGAGATCGAGGTCCCTTCGTGGACTTCCTCATAGCTGTCTCTTCCTGTGGCCCCTCTTGAGCTGAGCTCACAGCCCCGAGGCAGCCCAGACCCCCCGACGCCCCCACTGGGCCAGCCTGTGGCGAGTAAGGGCCAGTGAGTGGCTGGGGCCAGTGTTCCAGCAGCCTTGGCCTCCACCTCTGCTAGTTTCCTGGCGTCGAGGCCAGACCAGGACCTCCTGAGTCCTGGAGCAGCGGGCACTGGGTGCCCCAACCTGTCCTGTCTGGGGGGCTCCTAGCCTCGGGCAGCCGGACCTGCAGCCACTGGGCGAAGTCGCAGGGGGACCGGGGCTCCGAAGTTCTGTGCATTTGCTGCTCCTTCCCCCCTCTGAAGAATGGAGGTGACCCTCGGGGCCACTGTGATGAGTGATAGGTGTGCGGAGTGCCCCAGGGTCCTTGGTGTGAATGGGAGTCCCTGAACATGTGCTCTGTGCCACCTCCTGCCTGCTTCTCGGACGCGCACTGAGAGAGCAGGGCATGGGGCAGGACAGTGGCCAGGTGGGGCAGGGTCTGTGTGACACGAGGCAGACTCGGGCCTCAGTGCAGGCGGCCAGGAATGCGTGTGCAGAGGCCCTGGGGCTGCGAGGCCAGTGGTGCTGGCGGGTGGGGTCGAGGGGAACGGCAGAGACTGGGGGGCTACGGGTCCCGAGGCAGGGCTGGCTGCGCCTTGTCTGGGCACACATGGGTGTGATAGGTCTCTGGAGGCACCAAAAGGCGTTTGCCTCTTTGTTCCTAATGGAGAAACTGAGGCCTTGTCAGGTAGGGTAGGGAACTTCTGGCCTTGTCTCTGGGGACCTCCCCACTTAGTCGAAGGCAATAGACCTGGGGTCTTGGGGCAGGAGAAAGATGCTGGTGGGGAGACCCCTCCCCGAGGAGTGCTGGAGAGGGCACCAGGGGGCCACTCTGGGGTCACGTTGGCTCCACCAGCCCCCGCAGTTCACGTGCCCTTCCGCGGCAGGATAGGTCGCTCACACTGTGTCTTGCCCTGTGGCCTTCCTTTGGGACTCGGCCTCCCTGTCCGGCTCCACGTCTCGGGGCCATGTGGTGTCTGCCTCGGTTTCCTCATCTGCCAGCTGGGGTGTTGGCAGACGCGAGTGTCCCCGGGAGAAGTGCCCGGCTGGCCCCTGGCACCAGGCCACACTGCACGTCAGCCCTTTTCGTGAGATCCTGGTACACCGGGCGGCGCTGTCCTCTTGGCCCAGGGCAGGCTGTGTGCTCCACGTCTGGCCTCTTCCTGCGGCTGCTCTGGGTGCTGTTCCTCCCGCGTGCGGCTCAGCGGTCTCGGGAGAGGGGCCGGGGTCCTGAGGGGCACTGGGCGGGCCGGTCTGCGGGCGGCTCTGCTGGGGCCTCAGCTGGCCGGCCTGCCGTGCTGCCGCCGCGGCCAGAAGCTCCAGCCCAACGTGAAGCCTCAGCCTCTGTCTGCCGCCAACCCTCGGGGGCGCTTCTGGCTGCGGGCAAAGGAGGTGCAGGTTCGGTCGCCCGAGAGCCAAGGCTCTGGGGCTGGCGCATCTCCGGGTCTGGCTCCAGGCTCGCGGTGGCCTGCATAGACACGGGGTTCTGCGGCCCCCTCAGCCCCCCCTGGGGCCGGGCGAGGCAGGAGTGCGTGCTCTGCTGCCCGGCCTGCGGGGACAGGCGGTCCATAGCGGCACTGGCAGCATCGTGGGGCCCGAGGCGGGGGTGCGGGTGGGGAATGTGGCCCCTGGACGCCCACTTTTCTCAGAACAGTGACGGGCGTCACACCAGGCCAGCCGGGCCCTTTTCCCAGGGGCCGGGGCCGTGGGTGGTACGTGCCCGTGTCGCCCGACACGCAGCATCCCGTCTGGGGGTGGGACACTTGGCCCAGGGCCCCACGAGAACTGCACCCATCAGCTGTGATGTGGGCTCGGGGGAGGGGCGGCCCCTCTGACACTCCTGCGTCAGGGCGGGCCAGAGGTCACGGGGAGGGGAGGCAGCCACGCCAGGAGCCCGCCAGTGTCCCCCGGGGCCAGATCCGCTTCACACATGGGGACCGGCCAGCCTGAGAGGGGTGCGGAGGGCGCCAGGCCGAGCTGGTGAGGTCAGGGCGCTCCGAGGACAAGGCAGAGGCTGCTGGGCGAGCTGTCTGACGCCCCCCGCCCCTCCCCGCAGGCGCTGTTCGTGCTCTTTGTCCTGGCCTACATCCACATCGTCTTCTCTCGCTCGCCCATCAACTGCCTGGAGCACGTGCGCGACAAGTGGCCCCGGGAGGGCGTCCTGCGTGTGGAGGTGCAGCACAACTCCAGCCGCGCGCCCGTCTTCCTGCAGTTCTGCGACGGCGGCCGCCGCGGCAGCATCCCCGGCCTGGCCGTGGAGCCGGGCAGCTCGGAGCCCGAGGAGGACGAGGAGGAGGAGCTGGCCGTCGACATGTTCGGGAACGCGTCCATCAGGGTGAGCTGGCCGGGCGTGGGGGGCCTGGGGCGCCTGGCGGGCCGCGATTCACCTGGCGCTGGGCCCCTGCTGGGGTGGCCTTGGCGGTGGGGGGTACCGGGTGGACTCACGGCCTCGGGCCATTTCCCAGCCCTTACTGGAAAGGGATCGTCCCCTTTGTGGGGGCACCAAGGGCAGAGAGGAGGCCCCTGGAGGCACGGGTCCTAGCGGTCCGGGATGGGGTGTGCTGGCGAATGCCCTGTGCTCAGACACAGGCAGGCGGCTGCCAGCGCGGGCGGGGGTCCGGGGATGTGGGGGGGGGCACAGCCGGAGAGGAAGACCCATGAAGCAGCTAGCGGTCGGGGTCCCACGGCCGGCGCAGACCTGGCCCGGCAGTCCCGGCTTCAGTGTGCCGCGCCTTCCCTCCAAGGGCCCCTGGGGGAGCGTGCCGTCGGGCCGGGGCTCTGTGGGAGCTTACAGGTCAGAGGCCTTCTGGCCCCGGAGGTGGAGGGTGTCCCGGCAGAGGCTGGAGGTCACAGCAGCCAGGGGCGGAGTGCGTGTCCTTGGTCAGCAGACGAGCCGGGCCGATGACGCCCTTCCTCTCCACCCTCCGCAGTTCGAGCTAGACATTGAGCCCAAGGTGTTGAAGCCACCGGGTGGTGCCGAGGCCCCAAATGACAGCCAGGAGCTCCCTTTCCCAGAGACAACCACAAAAGGTACACCACAGGCCCCTGGCCGGCTCAGTCAGGGGAGCAGGCAACTCTTGATGGGGTTGTGAGTTCGAGCCCGTGTTGGGTGTTGAGATTCCTTCCCTTTCCCTTTCTTTCTTTTTTTAAGAGTTTATTTATTTAGGGGCACCTGGGTGGCTCAGTAGGTTGAAGACTCTGCCTTTGGCTCAGGTCATGATCTCAGGGTCCTGGGATCGAGCCCCGCATTGGGCTCTCTGCTCAGCGGGGAGCCTGTTTCTCCCTCTTTCCCTGCCTGCCTCTCTGCCTACTTGTGATCTCTCTCTGTCAAATAAGTAAATAAAATCTTAAAAAAAAAAAAAGACCCACATCCTGGGCTGATCAGGTGTGTGCAGCACATCACCTCAAGGGGGTCACATCAGGGGGTCGCCCCCTGTGCAGTGGGTCTGAGTGGCCTCCCTTTGCCCAGCTGTCAGCAGCCCGCGGGGCTGGGACGGATGCCCTGGAGCCCCCCATAACTGGCTCCCTTCTCTGGGAGTCTGTGGGAGGGGCGGGAGGCAGGCAGGGGTCCGGCCGGGAGCGTTTGCCCAGCCCCTCCGGGGAAGAGAGCTGGACTCCGGCTTCGAGGCTAACGGGGCCCCGTGTGCACACAGTGTGGCCACAGGATGAGTATGTCGTGGAGTACTCACTGGAGTATGGCTTCCTGCGGCTGTCCCAGGCCACGCGGCAGCGGCTCAGCATCCCCGTCATGGTGGTCACCCTGGGTGAGTGTCCCCCGGAGCGAGGCGGGGGGTCCCTGGGGCTCCCGGAAGCACTTGGGGCCAGGCCGGTCCACGCTCGAGCCACAAGAAACTCCCTGTGCCGGCGGCATCTTGGGTGTCAGAGTCACAGCGTCGCCGTGGCTCGGGTGGGGCCTGCTGGACACGCCGTCTTGTGCTGCCCGCAGACCCCTCGCGAGACCAGTGCTTTGGGGACCGCTTCAGCCGCCTGCTGCTGGCTGAGTTCCTGGGCTACGACGACATCCTCATGTCCAGCGTCAAGGGCCTGGCGGAGAACGAGGAGAACAAGGGTTCGAGGGCCCGGGCCCGGGTGGGGGTGGGGCGGCGGCGGGGCGGGTGCTCACGGCCCCCGCACCTCCGGGCAGGCTTCCTGCGCAACGTGGTGTCAGGCGAGCACTACCGCTTCGTGAGCATGTGGATGGCTCGCACGTCCTACCTGGCCGCCTTCGTCATCATGGTCATCTTCGTGAGTGCCGCGCGGGCTGGGGGGCGGGGCGGGGCGCGGGGGGCGGCCCCTCCCTGAGGCACCCCGCCGCCCTCACTTGCAGACCCTCAGCGTGTCCATGCTGCTCAGATACTCCCACCACCAGATCTTTGTCTTCATTGGTGAGTCTCCCTGCCGGCCGGGTGGGAGGGCTGGGCTCCGCCCCTGGCCCCCCAGGCCCCCCGCCCACCCCGCCCAGCCGCCGGGCGCCTCACCTGGTCTGCCCGCCCGCCGCTCTCTGCCCGCAGTGGACCTGCTGCAGATGCTGGAGATGAACATGGCCATCGCCTTCCCCGCGGCGCCCCTGCTCACGGTCATCCTGGCCCTTGTGGGTGAGGACTCCTTCCTCCTGGCCCGCCCGCCCTGCGCCCACTCCTGACGCCCCCCTCCTGCCCCCGGCGCCCCGCCCACCCCGCCTGCCCCGCCCCCAACCTGCGCGGGCCGCCCAATCGCTGGCCTCCCCACAGGGATGGAGGCCATCATGTCTGAGTTTTTCAACGACACCACCACGGCCTTCTACATCATCCTCATCGTCTGGCTGGCCGACCAGTACGACGCCATCTGCTGCCACACGAACACCAGCAAGAGGCACTGGCTGCGGTGAGCACCGGGCCGTGGGGGCGGGGCGGGGCGGGGCGGGGATGGGGCGGCGGCTCACCGGGCTCCCTGCAGGTTCTTCTACCTGTACCACTTCGCCTTCTACGCCTACCACTACCGCTTCAACGGCCAGTACAGCAGCCTGGCCCTGGTCACCTCTTGGCTCTTCATCCAGGTGAGGGCCCCTCGCTCCCCAGGGGGGTGTCCGGCGAGTGCCGGCTTCCACGGCCCCGGGGCTCTGGCTCCGGCGGCCGGCCTGACCCCGAGCCCCCCCGCCCCGCAGCATTCCATGATCTACTTCTTCCACCACTACGAGCTGCCCGCCATCCTGCAGCAGATCCGAATCCAGGAGATGCTGCTGCAGACCCCGCCGCTGGGCCCCGGGGCCCCCACGGCGCTTCCCGACGACCTGAACAACAATGGGGGCACCCCGGCCGCCACCCCCGCCCCTGCTGGCCAGCCCCCCGCCCTGGTCCCTAGTGTGCCAGGCAGTAGTGGGGGCTCTGGGCCGGTGGCAGAGGCGCCCAGCTCTCTGGTGGCCGCGGCAGCTTCAGTGGCAGCAGCAGCCAGCGGGGACCTGGGCTGGATGGCAGAGACGGCCGCCATGATCACAGACGCCTCCTTCCTGTCTGGCCTCAGCGCCTCCCTCCTGGAGCGGCGGCCCGCTGGCGCGCTGAGTCCTGGTGGGGGGCTCCCCCGAGTCCCCCAGGACAGTGCCCCCTCCAGCAACTCCCTGGCACGTGACACAGCGCCCCCAGCCGCGGGGGTGAGTGGGCCCAGCCCCGCACCCACAGCCCCAGCGGACCCACCCCCGGAGGTTGGTTCCTGAGTCTTGGGCAGCTGACCGCCCCATCCCTGGCCATGCAGGCCCACTGGGTCTGACCTGGCTGGAGCCGTCCTCGGGTGTGTCGGGGAGGCTGTGCGGGGGGTTCTTGGGACTGCCCAGCCTGCCTTGGGTGGTGTCAGGGTCCATCAGGTTTGCCCGGAGGGGGGCTTCTCTTCCCCGGTGTGGGGCCTGCCAGAGGCCTGTCCCTGCTATGTTAGCGGTGGGCCCCCTCAGCCGGTGAATCGAGGCAGGCCCCAGGAGGGGGTGGGGGCTCCATGGAAGGTTCTGGAAAGGGCTGGTGAACCGCGTGGAGTGAGCTGTCCCTCAGTAGCAGAGCTGGACAGGTCTCTAATAAGGTGAACGCCGGTGGGGGCCGCCCTCGCTGTCCCGGCCCACTCCGCTGGTGCTCCGTCATGCTCAGTGCCTTTTCCACGGCCCCTGGCCCCGGGTGTGTGTACCAGGGCCGGGGCCCCGGGAGGGCGGAGCTCAGCCTCGGGCTCGAGGATGCGGTATACAGGCGCCAACATCCGGGCCGGTGGCCGGGCGCGGGGCTCCAGCCTTGCTGGGGTGGGAGTGGGACAGGGCTGGTGGCCAAACTAAATCACTCGGTGAGGAATGCAGAAGAGCGCTCATTCCATTCTATTTAATTGCAGTGTACAAAATTGTGTTTGTATATAGAATAAACTGTTGACAGCGGCGGCCGGAGCGTCAGTGTGCGCGGGCAGAGAGAGGCCTCGGGGCTGGGGCGGGGGGCGGCCTGAGCCGGTGAGCGGGTGCGTTCCCGGGGATGGGTCACCGGGTGGCTTCAGGTGCTTCGGAGCAGGCGCAGAGGCCGGTCCCCGTCCCCCAGCTGGGCCAGCAGCTCGCCTCGCCGCACCAGGGCCTGGCGGAGCCGCTCCCGCGCACTCTCGATGCGCTGCTCCAGCTCCTCCAGCTCGCCCGGACCCGGGGGGCCGGAGGGCAGCACAGCCGGCAGGCGGCCGTTGGAGCAGAGCCAGACCGGGCCCGCGGGCGGCCCCGCCGCTGCCGAGTCAGGCGCCGAGGCGGCCTCCGCGGGCTCCAGCGGGAAGCGCACGCGACGCTCCCTCGCCACGGCCCGGCGCGCCCGGGTCCAGCTCGCCGCGCCCGCAGAGGCCGCCGGCGCGTCCTGCCGCTGGTCCTCCAGAGCCCTGGGGACGTACGACGGAAGGGGCTCGGTCCGTGCCCTCCCCCGCCGCGCGCACCCGCTCTGCTCCTGGGGTCAGGGCTGGGGTCGGAGCGGGGCCGGGGGCGCCCTTTACCTGGAGCCTGGCTCCTCGGCTCGCCGCGGCTCTGTGTTGAGGGCGCGGTGGATTCTCTGCGAGCCCAGACAGAGGCTCTGTCGGGGTCAGGAGAGGCTGCCCGCCGCCCCCGCCCCGCCCCCAGCTCGCGCCGCCGGCCCCTCCCTCACCTGGCTCGTGTGCAGCCAGTACTGCCGCTTCTTGCCCCTGCGGATGCGCGGCAGCACCAGGTGGTAGACGACGTGCTCGCCCAGGCAGCTGAGCAGAGCGCTGCCGAGCCCCAGGCAGAGCAGCACGAAGAGCCCCGAAAAGTGGTAGATGCCCACCTGCAGGGTCTGGGGGCGACACGTGGGCGCAAGCCCTTCACGGGCAGGCCCAGGCCCGCGCGGAGCCCCGGCTGGGGGCGCGACCAGGGCTGACCCCGAGAGGAGCCTGGGGCTGCGCAGCCGGGCTGGGGGGCCGGCCTTCCGCGTGGGGCGCCGGGTTTCCCGGGGAACACCGGAGCACGAGGGCACGACTCTGGGCGAGGAGCAGGGGACTGGCCGCCTCCCTGGAGGCCCAAGCAGGCTCAGGGCCCCCTAACCTGTGCCCTAACCCGCCCCGGGCCCAGGCCCTCCCCCACCTCGGTAACGGCGAGGACGCGCTTCCCGCAAGGAACCATCTTGTACCACTTGTCGTGCAGCAAGTCGATGAACCCGGAGGACTTGTAGCGGCTGATGAACTCGGACAGGTTGGAGGTGAGGGGCGAGTTCTGGGGGAGTCCGACGCCGTAGCCTGGGGGAGGCCAGGGGCAGGGTTGGGGCCGGGCCGGACACGGCCGCAGAGGAGCCGCCCCAGGGCCACGGGTCCCGGAGGCCCCTCACCCTCCATGGCGAAAGGCTTGCCCACGGTCAGCAGTTTACAGTCGGCGTCGACGGAGACTTCGTAGTCCAGGAGCGACTTGTCCATGATGAAGGCGTTGAGCTTGGGGGGGTCGCTCCTGCGGGGGTCGAGCGGTGGCGGGGAGAGGCCGCGCCCCGCCCCCCCGCGGCCCGCCCCCCCCGCGGCCCGCCCCCCGCGGCCCGCCCCGCCCCCCCCGCGGCCCGCCCCGCCCCGGGGGCTCCGGCCCCGCCCCCTAGGCCTCACGTGAGCATGGCGACGCCGTGGGGCGTGGTGGGCGCGCTGTGGCGCCGCATGTTCGCGTACAGGTCGGGGAAGCTCTTCTTGATGTAGGCCTCGGCGCTGCTCTCCCACACGGTGCCCACGCGGAAGCCCTGGGACGGGTGGTGCAGCTGCGGGGGTGGGCAGCTCGTCAGCCCCGGGCACTCGGGCCCCCGCCCGCAGCTCCCCGCGCGCCCTGCACCCCCTCCCCACCCCGGCTCTCACCCGGCTTCCCCCGCAGCAGCCGGCCGACCGGGGCCGGACCAGCTGGGGGCCCCTCTGGGCGCTGTGGGGGTTCAGCAGCACCCCCGCCCCACCCACCCGACGCCAGGAGCTCCCCGGTCGTGGTGTCACCCGACAGGGGCCACTGTCCCCCGGGGCAGGATTGCCTGGGTGAAAGCCGCTGTTCTAAATGCCCACATAATAATCCATTTCCGCGCAGACCTGGCCCTGAACCGCAGGCT
>JAQQSY010002147.1:0-13882 GCA_028646535.1 Procyon lotor
TGGAGGCATAATATTCCATTGTATATATGGACCATATCTTCTTTATCCATTCATCAGTTGAAGGGCATCTTGGCTCTTTCCACAGTTTGGCGATTGTGGCCTTTGCTGCTATGAACCTTGGGGTACATGTGACCTTTCTTTGTACTGCATCTGCTTCTTTGGGGTAAATACCCAGTAGGGCAATGGCAGGGTCATAGGGTAGCTCTATTTTTAATTTCTTCAGGAATCTCCACACTGTTTTCCAAAGTGGCTGCACCAACTTGTAATCCCACCAACAGTGTAAGAGGGTTCCTCTTTCTCCACACTCTCTCCAACATTTGTTGTTTACTGTCTTGTTGATTTTAGCCATTCTAACTGGTGTAAGGTGGTATCTCAGTGTGGTTTTGATTTGAATCTCCCTGATGGCTAAAGATGATGAACATTTTTTTGTGTGTCTGTTAGCCATTTGTATATCTTCTTTGGAGAAGTTTCTGTTCATGTCTTCTGCCCATTTCTTGATATGATTATTGGTTTTTTGAGTGTTGAGTTTGAGGAGTTCTTTATAGACCTTAGATATCAGACCTTTGTCTGTAGTGTCATTTACGAATATCTTCTCCCATGCCATGGGTTGCCTGTTTGTTATGTGGACTGTTTCCTTTGCTGTGCAGAAGCTTTTTATCTTGATGAAGTTCCAAAAGTTCATTTTAGCTTTTGTTTCCTTTGCCTTTGGAGACATGTCCTGAAAGAAGTTGCTGTGGCTGATGTCAGAGAGGTTACTGCCTATGTTCTTTTCTAGGATTTTGATAGACTCCTGCCTTACGTTGAGGTCTTTTATCCATTTCGAGTTTATTTTCGTGTATGGTGTAAGAGAATGGTCAAGTTTCATTCTTCTACATATAGCTGTCCAATTTTCCCAGCACCATTTATTGAATAGACTATCTTTTCTCCATTGGATATTTTTTCCTGTTTTGTCAAAGATTATTTGACCATAGAGTTGTGGATCCATATCTGGGATCTCTATTCTGTTCCACTGGTCTATGTGTCTGTTTTTGTTTGGCTACACAATTTCATATTCGAATTTCTATTAAATTGAGGTAGGAACAGGTGAAGGGAGCATATTGCTGCTTAAGGGTGACAGGCTTTTGCTATTATTACTAAATTTTAGTAGATTTTCCTAAATAAATGTTCCATCATTTTCTGTAGGTCCTTATGACAATTTCCAGAGACTTTACATTTAAAAAAATAGCTTTTACCAATTATGCTTGTTTCACTGGGTAGCAAGTCTGTAGACTTCTCATACTGCCATACCAGAAGTAAAACTTTATTCCTTCTTTTTTCTCCTCTTATCTTAAAGAGTCGTGTCAACTGGTTGCCAAATATGTGAAACTGCACACATATATATCTAATATTTATCACTAGAAAAAGATTGGTAGAGGTAGAAAGACAGCAAATTATAACTGCCTTCTTTTTTTTTTTAAAGACTTTATTATTTGAGAGACAGAGTGAGAGAGAACATGAGCAGGGGGAAGGGGCAAAGGGTGAGGGAGAGATAGGCTCCTTGCTAAGCAGGGAGCTCAACATGGGACTCTATCCCAGGACCCCAGGATCATGACCTGAGCCAAAGGTTGGTGCCTAACCAACTGAGGCACCCAGGTGCCCCTATTTTCTTTTATATCCTAAGCATTTTATCTTTGCAATTTGATATTAGCAACATGCACGTATTTTTTCTTCACAGAACTTATGCTATTTAGCATTGTTCTTTGTCTTTTAACTTCTAGAATATTGTTGTGCTTTCTTCTGATTTCCTGATCACTTTCAGCAGTTAGGTAGAAATTTACGCAGAAGGAAATCCATAATATGTCAAAGTTCGTTTTAACAATGACCTCAGTGGCAGAGGTTAAAATAATATGCATGGTTCTAAGGCATGACAAACATAATATTTTATATTGTTAATATGATTGAATTCATTGAATTCATTATATAGGTAGTAAAACTGGGGGAAAAAATTCCTACTTTTTTTTTAAGAACTAGTAAACCAGCAACTGGGCTAAGGGCATTTCCACAAACTGTTTTTTGTTTGTTTGTTTGTTTGTCTTTAAACATATTCTGTTATCTACAATCCCAACTTTTTCTGGATCAGGCTCAATTCCAAGGAGTGCTCATTAAATTCCAACTCTTTTACCTATCAAATAATCTCGAGTTTCATAACCTCTCTAAGCCATGCTTTTCTCAGCTGTTAATGAGAATAAAAAATAATTGTCCTTCCTTATAAGGTTGCCACAGGGATTGATGAGGTAATGCAAATGAAAGCTCTTGTAAAGTGAGAGACAGATGTTAGAAACCATTATGATATTTATGTGTGGAATATCCCTGCGCCTCAGAATGTGAACTTGCAAGTACTTTACACCCACATGGGACAAAATACATTGTATTTCAATAAATAATAGACTCTTATAAGAGAACTCTAATTTTGATGTTTTTTTAAAATGTACAAAAACTTCTAAATGTCAGTAGCCTGAAGGCACAAAAAAAGCAGGTTTCTTTAATTAATGCAGATACTAGTTACAGGTGGTCCAAGAGAGAGACAAATTAAAATATGTAATATGTCTGGTCCATGATAGAATTTTTTTCTTTATCTTTTGTTCTTTTTAAAAAATGAATTCTAAAGAAAAGAGGAATATTATTTCCAGCAGTCTTATTTTCTATTTCTTCCTTTGAGATTCTGTGTTTTCTGATTAGCCACAGGATATGATGTCTAATATTTAAAATCTACATTTAGTCAAAGGTTACATTAATTTCCCAGGAGCTAATTTCTCATTTCTGGTAGCACGCATACACACAAAATAAAAAAGATTTGCTACAGCTAATAACAAAAATGTTATTTCGTGTACTTATTATAAAGCTATGGGTAAATTATAATAATGGTAACACTGTGAACTATTCTAGGATAATACATGCTGAGGCAAAGTCTTTTGGTTGCCATTTAGACTAGGACACATCGAAAATGAAAACTAAAGAGTATTGTGTATTAAATAAAATAAAGTAAAATAGCATAATTGAGGTCATGTGCAGACAAGACAAAAGTTACCTATTAGTTGAGCTATGGATGTCAAGAAGGGTTTTATATGAAATTCACCTCTATTCTTTGGCCACTTTTTAATATCATTGAAATAATTGTGTAAGGAATGTCCAGAGAGGACTATGACAGAGACTCAGTGCTTTCGATTTTACGAGTGTTAGAAAGAAACTGTAGAAATGAAAAAGAATAAGCTCCAGTTAACTAATAGATGTATTAAACGAGTTAATGCCAGTAGAAATGATAAGCCTCACTGCTTGATAAACCCACTTGGAGCTTGGAATATTGAACTTAGTACTTCAGATGTTAATAGAAACAAAACTGGGAATTTATTTTTCAAGTATTACGTAGTTTTGGGGGCTCGTTTAAAAGAGATAAAAATGTGTACTAGTATTTGATAAAACAAAACCAATACATAGGTAATTTTCCCAAATCCTATAAATTTTGTCTCAGAAGGATCTCATTTAGTTAGAAAAGTAGAAAGGGAAAACTAAAGACTGGAAACGTGAACCCCTCGCTCTCAGTCGCACAGCTACTTTGTGCCAGATCTGGGAGAACAACCCAGGTATTTTCCTTCTGGTCCACTGCCGTTTTCATTACATGATGGTACCTTATTTATCTGCATGAAATAAAAGAAAAAAAGTATATCCGTTATTGTGTCTGCTGTATATACAGACTCTCAAATATTTTATTAGAAAACCAAGAGTCACCTTATTCAATTGTTTCTGAAATAATGAATCTGCTCGACCTCAGAGCTGTTATTATCCGGTATGGTAGCCACTAGATACATGTGACTCCAGAAAGTCAATTTGAAGTTAACTAAAATTAGTAAATTCCTCAGCGGCACTGGCTACATTTCAAGAGCTTCAGATCACATGTGGCTAATGGTTACTGTATTGGATGGCACAGACATTTTAATCACTGAAGAAATTTCTATTGGACAGTGCTGATTCTAGATCCTTTGGCAGGGGAGAGAGACTAGTCGGGCTAACCCTCATGCAACTGACTACTCCTATTGTTGTCCTACAGTTCTTAAAAACTACTAGATGTCTTTCTATCCAATTCTTCCCAAAACCCTGTGGTGCTGCTGTTACTAAATCTACCTTAAATCTAAGGAAAGCTAGCATCAGGCAACTACTGTGAAGCTGAAATCCACCAAACGCAGGTCTCTATCGGACCAGATGTTTCAAAGCCTTAATTTCCTTAGGCTTAAATGGCACAAATAACAGTATAATCTCATGCAGTTGTGGTGAGGATTACATAGATTAAATATAATCATGTGTGTCTTGGGTTTGGTATCAAAGTGAGTAGTTAATAATGGTAGCAGTTACTAATAACATGTAATAGTAAAATGTCACCCTTTTCCCAGGATGTGAAACTCTGGAAGTTAAAATGTCTTAACCTAAAAGAATAATGACAATATAGACTTATGTTTTTATTGCATTTTACTCTTTGCAAAAAATCATTACATATAATATCCTCCTTTGAGTCTCAAGCAGATAAGGGAATTTCATCTTTAGGAAGATTAAATAACTTGCATGTAATTCACAAGTTGTAAATAGGAACCTAAATTCAATTCTTCTTAAGCCCAGGTACATTTCCACAATATAGGACTGATACTAATGGTAGAATTTTAAGCACTATCCTAAGCAAACAGTGACTGTTTGATCAAAATATGTAAAGCCAATGCTTCAATCAGCCACAATTTGCTCACTTATGTAGTTTGGGGTATACACAGAAAAATGGAATCTGTCATGTCACATTAAGAACTCCTGATTCTTGGGGCGCCTGGGTGTCTCAGTGGGTTAAAGCCTCTGCTTTCAGCTTAGGTCACGATCTCAGGGTCCTGAGATCGAGCCCCGCGTCGGGCTCTCTGCTCAGCAGGGAGCCTGCTTCCCCTTCTCTCTCTGCCTGCCTCTCTGCCTACTTGTGATCTCTCTCTCTGTCAAATAAATAAATCTTTAAAAAAAAACCCTGATTCTAAACAGCTGAAAAGACGATTCAAATTATTTTCTAATACATTTTCAATTTTCACTTTTTCCCAACAAAATAAATTCTTTCCATAAATACCTTTTTATCTAAAAGATAGTTTATGCATTATCAATATTCCAAAAGTCATTTTAGATATGCAAATTCTAAGATTGTTCTTTACCACCTGACACATCTTGATTATCCATAGATTTTTTTCCCTGTCTTCATTTACTAAATTCAAAATATTAACAAAGGAAATTAACATACTTATTTGCAGCAACAGATGCAGTCATATCAACTTAATTTTGGAGGGTGATTTCTGATCAAAGACCTAAAAGATGTTATTTAACATCACAGTTCAAACCATCACTCAAAAACCAGGAGATACAGCTTTGCTAAAAGCCTTCATTAAGGTCTGTTCCTTCACAAACTTTTGAGAAATACAAATGAAACCCCTTTCAGAAATACTAATCCCACTCCTGACACACACACCGTAACTGGCACCCAGCCTAGCGTTTGCCTTCTTTTCTGTTGTGACTCGCAAATCCTCACGATCAACTTTTACACATACACTAGGAAACACGGACGGGAATTACTCCCAGTATTGCTATCACATACAAGAAGATTCTGATAATTTTAACTTGGCAAAAGATTGAGCTTCTTTCGAACGTTTATATTTATGAATAGCATGAAGGAATTGCAGATCGATGATTTTGAACTATGTGAGTGTTTGAAAGTTGTAGTAAGCCAGAACACAAGTTAAGGCTGACTAGAAACCAATTTAGTTGAAGGTATTTCACTGGAAGATCATTGCCGTTGTAGCTGCTAGCACACACTGAGTGACTCTGGAGGCAAAACAAAACACCCTCCCCGCCCCACCCCCCCCCAACGCAAATAGACCATAGACACCTCATTAGAAACAGTGTTAACGATGTTAATCATCCTAATGCAGAAACTGTTTTAAACATATGGAAATAATGAATGTTTGGGGAAAATGGAATCTCTATTTAGAAAACTAGAGATTTTTTTTTAATGTATCAAATTTTGTTCTTCTGTTAGCTAATTTTTAAAGAGAACAACAGGAATTCCCAGATGCATATTGATTTTGTGGCCGTCTATATTAATTATTCAGAAGATAGCTAGAGATAAACAGGAAAACCTAGTATTTGATTTCTGTTTCCATTCCTCCCTCCTGCCTATAGCTCTGGCTTGAATCCCTATGACATCTTCTTGGGGTGATCATTTGGCCTTTTCCTGTATAGCCAGTATAATTCTCTTTGAATGACGTTGAATATTTCAAGAAATTAATGACAAGTTCTGAAAGAAAACCCTGGCTGATTTTCTCTCAAGACATATCTGATTTTTACCTGTGTTAGCCATTAGTGTAATAATTCCAAATATGATTTAAAAAATCAAAATATTCTGAATACAATTGGTAATATTTGCAACGAGAAATAATCTACAGATTAAAGTACTGGAATCTGAATTTATATGATTTAGCTTTTCCACATGAAGTCAACATATTCTGACAAAATTGTTTTATCTGGCTAATCTAACTTTCTCTCTCATTGTTGTTACTTTACTTGGAGCAAAACCAAAGTACTTCAGAATGTGAACAAGACTTGGCCTACTAACAAACATACCAGGTAAAATTTTTGAGACCTTTTCTTGATGTAGCCTAAGTGTCTTGAAACAATTTCCAAATTTGAATTTTGATGATCAAAATCTGTTTAAAAACTATAATATCTTCTCCCAATATTTCTTTGCCATTGTATAGTCCTGGTGACTTTGAAATTATAAACAGGCACCATTTATAATAACTAAGACACACTGAAAAATTTGAAAATTAAAAAATTTAGATTTTCTTTGCAGTGGGAGCAAATTTAGATTATATACTATGTCCAGATAAAGTAAGGCATTATACAATATGATTTAGGAAGAGATGGTTATTGTTGTCCATTAGAGGGGGAAATGTGACCTACCATAAACATTCGTTCATTCATTCATGCATTCATGTGAGCCCCCATAAGTAAACAATCACAAGCTATTTAGACAGTATATTTTGAAAGGGTGACATGTAGGCTACCAGAGTCCTATAGGATAAAATTTACCTACATCTGGAATATTAGTGAAGAATATGATTACCTTGATGATCAAAATAAAATTCATTTTCTATTTTGGTGTATTGATATATGTTTTGTAGCAATATGCAGATGTAGATTAGAACTATCTAATTTTCTAAACTGATTTTAAAAAACAATAATTTTGGCTTAGTTTCCAGGACCAAAAAACACAGTGCAAGAATATATTAATTCCCCATAAACATCAGAATTATAAAATCCATTCTTATACATTATTGGTCCACCAATTTGATCCTGGAGATGAGTGTGGGTGTGTTTTGTGTGGATGTGTAGGGAGGAAGAATGTGTGAGAGAGGCAGAAAAGAGCTATGGAGGTTGATGCTCTTCTTGTCTTTAACAGAGCATTTGTAAACTAGAGCTATTTTACCTAAACAACTTTTCCACATATATGAAAAAATGCAAAAGGAAATCTGTTGAGATCTTGAGACCAATTTTCACCAGATCCTTGACTTGACTTTTCTTTCTGACTTTTGGTTCTGTGGCTAACTATCTATAAGCTGGAAAAAGCAATGAGATGTAAGGTCTTGCAATTAAAAAAAAAATCTTGGGACACCTAGGTGGCTCAGTCAGTTAAATGTCTGCCTTCAGCTCAGGTCAGGTCATGATCTCAGGGTCCTAGGATGGAGCCCCATGGCGGGCAGGGGAGTCTGCTTCTCCCACTCCTTCTGCCCCTCCCCCCACCTGCGTGCTCTCTCTCCCAAATAAATAAGATCTTTAGAAACTAAAAAAAAAATAAAATAAATCTTATATACCATTAATTCAAGTAAATAACTGTTTGAACATAAAAAATGATGGTTTTGGCAGTATCCGTACCTGTCTTATGTTGTATGTTCCAAAATGAGGTC
Source organism: Procyon lotor (assembly GCA_028646535.1). Taxonomy (NCBI): domain Eukaryota; kingdom Metazoa; phylum Chordata; class Mammalia; order Carnivora; family Procyonidae; genus Procyon; species Procyon lotor. The sequence goes on from JAQQSY010002147.1 coordinate 8,013, forward strand.
ATGAAATATTCCATATTTCACGTAGTGTTCTTGAGACCACACAACATACACACAAAAAATTTTCTCTTCCAAATTAATTTCATTTGTAGCATATGTTTCCATTTTGTGTGCCAGGCTAGGAATAAATAGAGACAAAATTTGTTCTGACACCACACAATCTTGGCCACAATCGTCAAAATCAGTTTAAGCATGTGATCCGCTCTATGTTGATGGCTATTTTATTTAGCTTATTAAGTGAAAGAATTAGATAAATGCTTTGCTGGTAAGTTCTTGAAATCAAGAATCTGATTTTCCTTTCTTAATTACTGATGCTACAGTAAGGACAGCGCTCTTTGATATGAAATTGTGGTTTGCTTCCAGAGGAGTTCGGAATGAGCCTCCCTAAAATGTGCCACATTGGCAAGTGGATGGATGACTTTGAGGATTTCCAAATGTAGTTGAAGTCAATGAAGGCCCCCAAAACTCAAGAAGTTTTATTTTCTCCTCAACTGCCTAAAATAATCTAGATAGATGGCCTGGTCTAGGAAAACTATCACCAGAGGTAACTACAAAATATACCGGCCAGGGTGGTAAGCTGGTGGGAAACCCAGCAGGGCCTGTTCAGATTCCTCTCTGCGTCCCATTGTCTCTGTGGCATGACCAAAATCTAATTACCATACATCTGCTCGTTTTATTGCCCTGTGAATTACCCTCCTTCCCTTTGAAGCCCCAGACCCCTACCCTCTTCTCCTTAGCTTGTAATGCCATATAAACCTCAAATGCCTGTCTTTGGATCTTAATATGTTTATGAAGTTCCTGAGTGTATGCAATTCAACTTATTTTTCTCCCGTTAACTTGTCTTATGTCGATTTAATTAATAGACCAGACAAAAAAACCTAGAAGGCTAGAGGAAAAATTCTTCCACCCCTACACTTGGAGTGAATGAACATTTCCTCATTATCCAAATGATATTCCCAATGTTAAGGATGCATCTATTCAGTGACACTAAGAATCTTCCGAGAATCACTGGTCCATATAGCAGTTCCACGTACACATCAGTTCGACTTTCCTCCTCGTCCAATTACAGCGTTCTATTAGAGATTACTATCAGCATCTTGCACAACCCTGGTGATTATCGGGGCATATGCCCCCAGTAAGCAGGTCCAGGAGAAAGCTATTTTAATGTTAACCACTAGTCATAGGCAGCAATACTCAGTCCAAGCAAAATAATACCCAATTTTGAAAGGCTGCAATTGAGAACACCACGGGACTGTTGAATTCTCTATGTTTTTTTCGCTTAGCACTGCATGGTAGTGCTCTCTGCCAATTCATATAATTATTTTTTTAAATTGGCATTACCTTTTTCGTCCTTAGCCAACGATCCTATTAAATACATTCCATTTGAATAATTCTGGCTTTCTCACAGTTAGTCAACCTTGCTGCCTGCATTTCCTGTGAGTGGTAATTTTAATTGACTTTCTTAGCTTTCTATGCACTCAAAATGAAATGAAGGACAGACCTGTCAACATTTCAAAACTCAGCACGGGTGGTACACAGGCTTTCCTCAGGAAGCATTTGTGGTCTGCCAGTGAGTCAACATAAACTCACAGTTCAATCTCCCAAAATGTTAAAAGCAGAGACAAAATGGTGCTCAACAGATTTGCACAAACTCCCCACCACTAATTTCTATGGCTTAGCTTTTAATGCTCTCTGATTAATCATATTTCAATTTTATCTAATAAACTTATCAATAAATGTGCCCTGAATTTTTGTAGTGAATGATATATACAACTTCTTGAAGGAACAAAATAGTTTTTCTTTACTCTTCCATTGCCAGGCAATACATAGCTATCATTAATGACACATGCTCAAATGAGTGAGCTATATTCGAAAGGCTTTTACAGCATTACAAGAATAAAATATTTGCAAATAGAATGACAGAAAAAGTAGGAAACTAGGAATCAGAATGTCTAACTCATCAGCCACATGATTTTGACACATTAATTGATGTCAGTGGGCTCCATTTTCCCCAATTGTCTAACTGAGAGAGTAATCATTAACAAATATTATGTTTATTTTTTTAAACATTTCACTGTAGAGAGACAAAAGGATACTTCATAGACTACCATTTGGGAGACTATGATTTCAGGTTTCTGTATGGGAACCATTGTATGGTATTTTAAAGAGAAATATAAATGAAGAAAGCCAAGCATATTCATCAGTTGGGCGTGGAACTGCCTTGTGATCTGATCTTGTTTGTTTTCTCCTTGCTTTGGCTTAATTTCCTCTTGTATTTTAACTTGCCTCTTTGGAACCTGACTGGAGTAATTCTCGAGTGGATGGAGCATAAAGTTTTAATAGATACCTATGAATTACTATTATGATTCATTCTGGGCCAGGGAATTCATTAGCTGCATAAGGCATACAAATCCAAAAACTCTGAGAATCAACCAAACTTGAATTATTCCCAATGGACCTGAAGTAGTTACCTCAATCAAAATTCAACTCCAATTTCTTACTTACTAGTTTCATACAGGCTCATCTTGTTTACAGCTTTTCCAAATGATCATTTCCTACTGGGCAGGACAATGTGATATATTGTCAAAAGTACAGGATCTTAGAGATTGGAGTAAATGAACAATAAGGTCAATGAAATACGTATTATTTCAAACCATTACAACCAAAATCAAATGAGTTGAGATTTGAGTGTAAAAGAGGGAGAAAATTCTTTTATCTTATATTCTCAGGAAATCAGTTCACCAGAACTAACCATGCTTGGGGTTTAGCATATTAAAACCATTCTAATAAACTGGGGTTTTCAATTAAGGGCAATGGAGATTCCAAGATATAAACTCCACTTAGTGGAGCCAAAAATATTTTAAGCACCCTTGGGAAATAATAATCCTCTTTTGCATGTCGCAATAACAAGATGCTTTTGCAGATTATCTGCTAAAATCTTGAAGGCACAAATTCAGAGTGACTCAGGTGAATTATTTTTAAATGTTCTATGCTTAGAAAAGTGATTATTTTTGATCACATTTTCTATGGATGTGCTTGTCCCAATGTTCTTATTCTCTCTTGTAGGGAGAAGTCTTGGAATTTTATGCCTTCTCTCAATCCCACAAAATCAGACTGGGTATCAAGAGCCTCCTTGTTTTTTTCTCAAGGGAGTGCCCTGAAGCGTTTAAGGTGTGTGCCTTCTGATCCTGCAGAGTGTAATTGATGGCTGATGTCAATGTGCTTTCTTTGGGAATTTGTGCTCCCCTTCTGTGGAGTTCATTCTCACCATCTGTGAATGCTTGTGCACACCATCTGTGGCAGCATGTGAACACAATGTGGAGGCTCACATGTGCTGTCTTAGGGGCACACACAGAGTTCTGGGGGCATTTGTCAGCCCCTTATGGGGAGCTGCAGGTAAGGTGTCCCATGGGGTTCATGGTAGAGCCTCTTGGTGGAATCTGTGAACCAGTTAGTAGGGTTGTGGTTGGGCTTTCAGATCCTTGTTGTGAGACGCTGTCCTTTTTCCATGCTCCTAGCCTCCCTCAGGCTATTTTCAGCCTTGCACTATACTGTCAGTGATCTGGGTGGGAGAAGCCAGAAGTGGCTTTGCTGGCAAAGTTCTGAGGTTGGTGAAGCCCTGTGGCACTGAGCTATGCTGCCTTGGGAGCAAGGTGACATGGGTTAAGTCAATCTGTTCTTCCTTTCTTCATGTTCTTTGAAGTCTTGCAACTAGTCTCAGAATTTTTGCTCAAGTAGGCTGCTGGAATCTTTTCACTGCACTCTCGGGTTCTCACAGGGGTATTCCTGTCCACTGATGGTTGTTAAAATTGACGTTTCCGTGGAGGTATGATGGCTGGAATTTCCTATTCTGCCATCTTGCTGATGTCACTGCTGAACAATGGTTTCTTCATTTGCTGTATGTCTTTAGGATAATTTACAGAGTTTCTTAAAATTTTTCATCAATTACGTTTTTTTCCCACTGATAAGAATGCCTGTGATGTTCTTTATGACACTACTATGGAAATCTTTTCCTTTGGCTTTCTTTTGATTAATATATTCATGATATATATATTTTTATCCACTTACTTTCATTTGTTTTCTCTGGTTATGTCTAAAGGAAGTATGATGGAAACAACAAATGTTTTAATTTCTTTTTATTGGTATATTTTGACCATTTACTTTTAATGGATTTGTTGGTATGTGAAGGATTAACATTTCCATTTTATTTTTTATTTTTCCCTTTTTTTTGGTTCCTGTTTTCTTTTGGTTACTTGAAGCATTTTTAGAATGTTATTTTGATTGATCTGTCTTGTTTTAAATTTGCATATTTGTATAGCTTTTAGTAGTCGCTGTATTTACTTTATATAATAACTTACCATATTCTACTGGGGTCATTGGCAAGTTCAAATGAAATACAGAAACCTGGCTTCCTTTTACATCCATCTTCCCTTCTTTGTCTATGTTTGTCTTAAAAATTTCCTCTACCTACATTTAGAATGACATGAAATAGTGTTATAATTTTTGCTTCAATCCTTAAATACATGTTAGAAACTCAAGTGGAGAAGGCAAGTCTATTATATTTAACCGATTTTTGTGCATACCGTATTCTTTTTGTCCTGTAGATTCCAAGTATTTTTCCCTTATAGTTTCTTTCCTTAGTGCATTTCCTTTAGACATTCTTTATTATAGATCCAATGGCAACAAATTCTCTTAGTTTTCCTTTATGTGAAAATATCTTCATTTTTAATCAGTTATGAAGGATATTTTTACTTGGTATAGGAGATTGGATTGACAGTTTTTTCAGTATTTGAAAACTGTTGTGCCATTTTTTTTTCTTGTCTCCATTGTTTTCAATGAGAAATCCCCTGTCTTTCAAACTGTTCCCTACCCCCTCACCCTCATCCTAAAGTGTTGTTTTTTTCCCATTATTTTTTTTAAAGATTTTATTTATTTATTTGACACACAGAGAGAGAGAGAGAGATCACAAGTAGGCAGAGGCAAGCAGAGAGAGAGGGGGAAGCAGGCTCCCTGCTGAGCAGAGAGTTTGATGCCAGCTCCATCCCAGGACCTTGAGAACCTGACCTGAGCTGAAGGTAGAGGCTTTAACCCACTGAGCCACCCAGTCACCAGTTGCCCCCCCATTACTTTTTTTTAAAGCTTTAACTTGTCCTTAGATTTTATTAAATTTGCTGCCATATGTCTTGATGTGTCTTTCTTTGGATTTTTCCTGTGTGAAATTCACTCAACTTGCTGGAATCTGTAGGTTTACATCTTTTGTCCAATTTGGGAAAATCTAAGAGATTATTTCCTGGCATTTTTTTTTTTAGTTTACCTTTTACCTTATCTTTACATGACACTAATGACATAATCTCAGATATCAGTGAGATTGCCACATAATGTAGGACTTTCTCTTTAGCCTCTATATTCTACACATTTATTTTTTTTCTCACTTTTTTAAAATTAATTTTTATTAACATATAATGTATTATTTGCCCCAGGGTACATGTCTGTGAATCGTCAGGCTTACACATTTCACAGCACTTAACAGCACATACCCTCCCCAATGTCCACAACCCAGCCACCCTATCCCTATCCCCCGCCTCCCAGCCACCCTCAGTTCGTTTCGTGAGTCTAGGAGTCTCTTATGGTTTGTCTCCCTCCCCATCCCTTCCTGTTTCATTTCTCTCCCCCACACTCCCAAACTCCCTCCTTGCCTCTCAAATTCTTCATATCAGAGAGAGCATGTGATAATTGTCTTTCTCTGACTGACTTATTTCGCTTAGCATAATACCCTCAAGTTCCATCCATATCGATGCAAATGGCCAGATTTCATTTCTCTTGAAGGCTGCATATTATTCCATTGTATATGTATCATGTGTCTGTTGGCCATT
>JAQQSY010002148.1:0-13881 GCA_028646535.1 Procyon lotor
ATGGTGATGCCGCCAACTTTGGTTTTCTTTTTCAACATTCCTCTGGATATTCGTGGTCTTTTCTGGTTCCATATAAATTTTAGGATTATTTGTTCCATTTCTTTGAAATAAATGGATGGTATTTTGATAGAGATTGCATTAAATGTGTAGATTGCTTTAGGTAGAATAAGCATTTTCACAATATTTGCTCTTCCAATCCATGAGCATGGAATGTTTTTCCATTTCTTGTTGTCTTCCTCACTTTCTTTCATGAGTACTTTGTAGTTTTCTGAGTACAGATTCTTTGCCTCTTTGGTAAGGCTTATCCCTAGGTATCTTATGGTTTTGGGTGCAATGGTAAATGGGATCGACTCCTTAATTTCTCTTTCTTCTGTTTTGCTCTTGGTGTATAGAAATGCAACTGGTTTCTGTGTATTAATTTTATATCCTTACACTTGACTGAATTCCTGGATGAGTTCTAGCAGTCTTAGAGTGGAGTCTTTTGGGTTTTCCACATAAAGTATCATATCATCTGCAAAGACTGAGAGTTTGACTTCTTCTTTGCCAATTTGGATGCCTTTGATTTCTTTTTGTTGTGTGATTGTGAGGCCAGAACTTCTAGTACTATGTTGAAGAGCAGTGGAGATAGTGGGCGTCCCTGCCGTGTTCCTGTTCTCATGGGAAATGCTGAGAGTTTTTCCCCATTGAGAATGATATTCGCTGTGGGTTTTTCATAGATGGCCTTGATGATACTAGGAATGGACCTTCTATGCCTATGCTGTGAAGAATTTTGATCAAGAAGGGTTGCTGTACTTTGTCAAAAGCTTTTTCGGCATCAACTGAAAGTATCATATGGTTCTTGTTCTTTCTTTTATTAATGTATTGAATCACATTGATTGATTTGCAGATGTTGAAACAATGTTGCATCCCAGGCATAAATCCCACTTGATCATGATGAATAATCCTTTTAATGTACTGTTGGATCCTATTGGCTAGTATTTTGGTGAGAATTTTTACATCTGTGTTCATCAAGGATATTGGTCTGTAATTCTCCTTTTTGATGGGTTTTTGCTGGTTTTGGGCTCAAGGTGATGCTGACCTCATTCAATGAGTTTGGATGTATCCCTTCCATTTACATTTTTTGGAACAATTTCTGAAGCATAGGTATTAATTCTTCTTTAAATGTTTGGTAGAATTCCCCTGGGAAGCCGTCTGGCCCTAGGCTTTTGTTTGTTGGGAGATTTTTGATGACTGCTTCAATCTCCTTACTGCTTATGGGTCGGTTCAGGTTTTCTATTTCTTCCTGGTTCAGTTTTGGTAGTTTGTGTGTCTCTAGGAATGCGTCCATTTCTTCCAGATTGTCTAATTTGCTGGCGTATAGTTGCTCATAATACGTTCTTATAACTGTTAGTATTTCTTTGGTGTTGGTTGTGATTTCTCCTTTTTCATTCATGGTTTTATTAATTTGGGTCCTTTCTCTCTTCTTTTTGATAAGTCTGGCCAAGGGTTTATCCATTTTATTAATTCTTTCAAAGGACCAGCTCCTAGTTTTGTTAATTTGTTCTACTGTTCTTTTGGTTTCTATTTCATTGATTTCTGTCTGACCTTTATTATTTCTCTTCTTTTGCTGGCTTTGGGCTTTCTTTGTTGTTCTTTCTCCAGCTCCTTTAGGTGTTGCGTTAGGGTGTGTATTTGAGATCTTTTTTGTTTCTGGAGAAAGGCCTGTATTGCTATATACTTTCCTCTCAGGGCTGCCTTTGCTGTGTCCTGAACAGTTGTGTTTCCATTTTCATTGGTTTCCATGAATTTTTTAAGTTCTTCTTTAATTTCCTGGTTAATCCATTCGTTCTTTAGTAGGATACTCTTTAGCCTCCATGTATTTGAGTTCTTTCCAACTTTCCACTTGGGATTGATTTCTAATTTCATGGCATTGTGGTCTCAAAATATGCAGGGAATGATCCCAAATTTTGGTACCAATTGGACCTGGTTTGTTTCCCAGGATGTGATCTATTCTGGAGAATGTTCCATGTGCGCTCAAGAAGAATGTGTATTCCAGTGCTTTGGGATGGAACGTTCTAAATATATCTGTGATGTCCATCTGGTTCAGTGTGTCACTTAGATGCTTTATTTCCTTGTTGATCTTTTACTTAGATGATCTATCCATTTCAGTGAGGGGGGTATTAAAGTCCCCTACTAATATTGTATTATTATTGATGTTCTTTGAACAAACAAAGAAACAAAGTTCTTTGACTTTGTTATTAATTGATTTATATAATTGGCTGCTTCCATTTTAGGGGCAAGGATATTTACAATTGTTAGATCTTCTTGTTGGACAGTTCCTTTAAGTATGATATAGTGTCCTTCCTCATCTCTTATTATAGTCTTTGGCTTAAATCTAATTTATCTGATATAAGGATTGCCACCCCAGCTTTCTTTTGATGTCCATTAGCGTGGTAAATTGTTTTCCACCACGTCACTTTAAATTTGGAGGTGTCTTTGGGTCTAAGATGAGTTTCTTGTAGACAGCATATCGATGGGTCTTGTTTTTTTATCCATTCTGATACTCTGTGTCTTTTGATTGGGGCTTTTAGCCCATTTACATTCAGGGTAACTATTGACAGATTTGACTTTAGTGCCATTTTATTGCCCGTTAGGTGACTGTTAACTGTATATCATCTCTATTCCTTCCTGGTCTATTAGGCTCTCTCTTTCCTTAGAGGACCCCTTTCAATATTTCCTGTAGGGCTCTGAGGCAAGATGGCAGAGAGGTAGGAGATCCTGTTGCAACCTGTCCCCAAAAGTGAGCTGGATATCTGCCAGACCATACTAAATATCCATGAAATCAGCCGGAGGAGCAAGGTTTTTCACTTCTGAATCTCTATGGGAGCTGAAGACAGCAGCAGAAAGGTAAAGCAAAGCAAGAACACTCGAAACGGTATCAGAGGATAAAAAAAGGGGGAGGGAGCCACCAGAAGCAGTGCAAGGACAGTAATACCCCAAAGGAAAGCACCTGGTGGTTGGGAGCAGCAATAACTTAGAGCCCAGTTAAAAACACTTAAAAAGAGCATAAGGTTCTTAGGATCAGCTAGTGGAAGGGGGTGGTCATGGACACAGGCTTGGGCCAATGCTCCCAGGAAGGACACCACTCGCCATAAAAAGACTAGCGGGGGACGTGTTCCCCCTCCCTGCAACATTTTGTGGGCCTGGTGGGCACTCTCCTGAAAGCACCTTAGAGTATCTGCTGGAGTCTCAGAGCCGGCAGCTTTTCTATGTGTACAGTGCTTTCTAGAGGGTGCACCCCCGAAGGCAAGAACTGCTCAGCCAGTGCACTAACCTTGGCAAGAATCTGGCCACACCCTACCAGAGCCTTAGGAGACCCCAAACTGCTGAGTGTGCACCACATGAGACAGGCAGTGCTGGCAGATTTGCGGAGGGGAGTGCCCCTTCTGGACCACCAGAGGGGAGCAACCATCGGCTTCTCTGTGATGGGGAGGTCTGGTTATAGACAGGAAGAATCCTCTCTTAGACTCTCTGAAAAGGAGAAAAAGCTACAAAAGGCCAAAAGCCTTCAGAGAACTAAAGACTGAGAAACTGGGTTCCACAGAGCTCAGCTCCTTGATTGAGGGACAGTATGACTCAACACAAGCAAAATTGACTGGAAAACAACACGCCAGGCCCTTCCCTAGAAAACAAGTCAAAAAAACAAAGGACTATAACCACAGGGTCCCCATAAGACTTTAAATCCCCAACATCAGGGGAAATCAATATATTAGGTGCCTGATAAAACCCTCAAACCTGTATATTTCCTAGATACAAGTTTTTTTCCTCTCTTTTCTATTCTCTATTTTTTTTTTAATTCACCTGTTTTCACATTTCTTGGTTTGATTTTGTATTTTGTTTTTATTTTTTTAAACTACTTAACATTACAACCAGAGGCTTAATACAACGATAAACCCAGGAAGACCTGAAATAACCATCCTCACACATGAGGAGTTACAACCATCCTCCCATCTTATCCTTCTGTCAGTGTATCTACCTATTTGCTTGTGTTCTAGTGTTATAGAAAATTTCATTCCTGGGTTTTGAATGAATGAATGAATTTCATTCATTCAGCCTAGGTTGTTTAATATCTTGTCATCTACTTTTGTCAGTCTATATGTTTGCTCCCATTGGTCTACACACTTCAAAAATCTTATTGTTGGGGCCCATTCTGGCTGGGATCTCTTCTCTTTCTGTTTCTCTCTATCTTTCTTATCCTTATTCTTTATTTTTGGTGCTGAATCCCAATTGTTCCTAAACCTACCAGAGTGCACCTTGCCTGGATCATGGGCGAAATATCCAACAACACATCCTCTCATCCATTTCTCATCAAAATGACTAGGAGGAGGAAAACCCAACAGAAGAAAAACCGACAGCCTGCACCCTGTCACTCAGAACTATTAGACATGGACATTAACAGTAAGTCAGAAAGGGAATTCAGGGTGACAATTATCCAGGCAATGGCTAGGATGGAGGAAAACATTAATGATAAAATAGAATCTCTAAGGGCAGACATGAGAACCAGTATAGCTGATATAAGAAGTGATATCAGTGACATCCAATCCAATCTAAATAGTTTAACAGCTCGAGTTACGGAGATAGAGGATAGAATTAGTGATCTAGAGGATAAAATGGTAGAGAAGAATGGGCAGGAGGTGAGCTGGAGTAAACTGCTCAGGAATCATGAGAAAAGATTTAGGGAAATAAATGGCAAAATGAACCATTCCATCGTTAGAATTATTGGAATCCCAGAGGGGGTAGAGAAAGACAGAAGACTAGACGATATAGCTGACCAAATTCTGAATGAATATTTCCCCAATCTGGGGAATGGAACAAAGATTTGTGTCTTAGAGGCAGAAAGGACACCTGCCAAAATCAATGAGTCTAGAAATACAGTGAGACAGATGTTAGTAAAATTTGCAAATTATAATTTTAGACAACAGGTCCTGAGGGCAGCTAGGGGGAAAAGATCCCTTACATATGGAGGAACACCCATCATAATAACGTCAGACCTGTCCACAGAAAACTGGCAAGGTAGAAAGGGCTGGCAAGACATATTTAGGGCACTAAATGAGAAGAACATGCAGCCATGAATACTTTATCCAAAAAGGCTGTCATTCAAAATGGATGGAGAGATGAAGAGCTTCCAAGTTCAGCAAGGATGAAAAGAGTATGTGACCAAGAAACTGGCATTCCAGGAAATATTAAAGGGGGTTCTATAAAAGTAGAAAGAACACGTGAGTGACTTAGAACAGAAATTTACAATCAATAGAAACAAGGAGTACGCAGGCAACATGATGTCAATAAACACTTATCTTTCAATAATCACTCTTAAGGTGAACAGCCTAAACGCTCCCATAAAATGGCACAGGGTTCCAGAAAGATAAAACAACATGACCCGTCCATATGCTGTCCACAAGAGACACATTTAGAATCAAAAGCTATATCCAGACTAAAAGTGAATGGATGCCAATGGGCCTCAAATGAAAGCTGGGGTAGCAATTCTCCTATCAGATAAAGTAGATTTTCAGCTAAAGATTGTAATCAGAGATACAGAAGGACACTACACCATTCTGAAAAGGTCTATCCTCCAAGAAGATCTAACAATTGTAAAGATTTATGCCCCCAACATAGGAGCAGCTAACTACATAAACCAAATGTTAATCAAAATAAAGTCACATTGATAGAAATACAATCATAGCAGGAGATCTTAATACACCACTCTCAGTAACAGGCAGATCACCTAAGCAAAAAAACCGATAAAGAAACAAGAGCTTTGAAAAAAAAGAAAGAAAGAAACAAGAGCTTTGAATGACACATTGGACCAGATGGACCTCCTAGATATATACAGAGCATTCCACCCTAAAAAAAACCAGAAACTCATTTTTCTCGAGCGCACATGGAACTTTCTCCAGAATAGACCACATACTGGTCCACAAATCAGTACTCAACCAATACCAAAAGATTGAGATGATTCCCTGCATTTTCTCAGACCACAATGCTCTGAAACGAACTCAACCACAAGAAAAGGTTTGGAAGAAATTCAAACACTTGGAGGTTAAAGAACAACCTGCTCAAGAATGCTGAGATCAATCAGGAAACCAAAGATGAATTTAAACAATTCATGGAGACCAATGAGAATGAAGACACATCAATGCAAAACCTATGGGATATGTCAAAGGCAGTCCTGAGAGGGAAATACAAAGCCATCCAAGCCTCATTCAATAAAATGGAAAAATCTCGAAAACACCAGCTTTCCTTACACCTCAAAGAACTGGAAAATCAACAACAAAGGAAGCTAACCCCACGCATAATAAGGGACATGATCAAGATCAGAGCACAGGTCAACGAGTTAGAAACTAGAGAAACAGTAGAACGCATCAACGAATCCAGAAGTTGGTTCTTTGAAAGAATCAATAAGATTGATAAGCCACTGGCCAAAATCATACAAAAGAAAAGGGAGAGGATGGAAATTAACAAAATTATGAATGAAACTGGAGAGATCACGACTAATCCAAAGGAAATAGAAACAATCATCACAAGTTATTATCAACAACTATATGTCAATAAGTTAAACAACCTAGAAGAAGTGGATGCATTCCTGGAAACACACAATCTTCCAAGACTGAAACAGGAAGAAATTGACAACATGAATAGACCAATATCTAGTAATGAGATTGAAGCAGTGACCAAAAACCTCCCAAAAAACAAGAGTTCAGGACCAGACGGGGTCCCTGGAGAATTCTACCAAACATACAAGGAAGAAATAATACCTATCTTCCCGAAACTGTTCAAAAAATAGAAACAGAAGGAAAACTTCCAGACTCATTCTATGAAGTCAGCATTAACCTGATCCCCTAACCAGGCAAATACCCTACCAAAAAGGAGAATTTCAGACCAATATCCCTGATGAATATGGAAGCCACAGTTCTCTACAAGACCCTGGCTAATAGGATCCAACAGCACATTAAAAAGTTTATTCATCATGACAAAGTGGGATTTATCCCTGGGATACAAGTGTGGTTCAACACTCACAAATGAATCCATGTGATAGAACAGACCAATAATAGAAGAGAGAAGAACCACATGGTCCTCTCAATTGATGCAGAAAAAGCGTTTGACAAAATTCAGCATCCATTCCAGATTAAAACTCTACAAAGTATAGGGATAGAAGGAACATTCCTCAACATCATCAAGTCTATCTATGAAAAAACCCACAGGAAATATCATTCTCAATGGGCAAATGCTGAGAGCCTTCCCTTGAGATCAAGAACACGACAAGGATGCCCACTCTCACCACTCTTGTTCAACATAGTGCTAAAAGTCCTAGCGACAGCAATCAGACAACAAAAAGAAATAAAAGGTATTCAAATTGGCCAAGAAGAAGTCAAACTCTCTTTCTTCAAAGATGACATGTTACTCTATATGGAAAACCCAAAAGACTCCACCCCCAAACTACTAGAACTCATACAGCAATTCAGTAATGTGGCAGGATACAAAATCAATGCACAGAAATCAGTTGCTTTCCTATACACTAACAATGAATCTGTGGAAAGAGAAATTAGGGAATCTATTCCATTTATGAGAGCACTAAAAACCATAAGATACCTAGTTATAATCCTAATCAAAGTGGTGAATGATCTGTACTCGAAGAACTAAAGAACGCTCATGAAAAAATTGAAGAAGACACAAAAAGTTGGAAAAGCACTCCATGTTCCTGGATCTGAAGAATGATCATTGTGAAAATGTCTATACTGCCCATAGCTATCTATACCTTCAATGCCATCCCGATCAAAATTCCACTGGAATTTTTCAAAGGACTGGAACAAATAATCCTACAATATGTATGGAACCAGAAAAGACCCCGAATTGCCAAACAAATGCTGAAAAAGAAAAACCAAGCTGGGGGCATCACATTGTCAGACTTCAAACTTTACTACAAAGCTGTGATCACCAAGACAGCATGGTACTGGCACAATATCAGACACATAGACCAGTGGAACAGAATAGAGAGCCCAGATATGGACCCACAACTCTATGGTCAAATAATCTTTGACAAAACAGGAAAAAATATCCAGTGGAAAAAGACAGTCTCTTCAATAAATGGTGCTGGGAAAATTGGACAGCTATATGTAGGAGGATGAATGTTGACCGTTGTCTTATTCCATACACGAAGATAAACTCGGAATTGATAAAAGACCTCAATGTGAGGCAGGAATCAATCAAAATCCTAGAGGAGAACATAGGCAGGAACCTCTTTGACATCAGCCACAGCAACTTCTTTCAGGACATTTCTTCAAAGGAAAAGCAAGCAAAAGCAATATTGAACTTCTGGGACTTCATCCAGACAAAAAGCTTCTGCACATTGAAGGAAACAGTCAACAAAACAAACAGGCAAACCACAAAATGGGAGAAGATATTCACAAATGACACTACAGACAAAGGGCTGATATCTAAGATCTATAAAGAACTCCTCAAACTCATCACTCACAAAACCAATAATCACATCATAAAATGAGCAGAACATGAACAGACACTTCTCCAAAGAAGACATCCAAATGGCTAACAGACACATGAAATAGGTTCATCATCTTTAGCCATCAAAAATATTCAAATCAAAACCACCCTGTGATACCACCTTACATTAGTTAGAATGGCCAACATCAACAGGACAGTAAACAACAAATGTTGGAGAGAGTGTGGAGAAAGGGCACTCTCTTACACTTTTGGTGGGATTGCAAGCTGGTGCAGCCACTTTGGAAAACAGTGTGGAGTTTCCTCAAGAAATTAAAAAAAGAGCTACCCTATGACCCTACCATCGCACTAGTGGGTATTTAACCCAAATAAGCAGATGCATTTCAAAGAAGAGCCATATGTACCCCAATGTTCATCGCAGCAATGGCCACAATTGCCAAACTGGAAAGAACCAAGATGCCCTTCAACAGATGAATGGATAAAGAAGGTATGGTCCATATATACAATGGAATATTATGCCTCCATTAGAAAGAAGGAATATTCAACTTTTGTATCAACATGGATGGGACTGGAAGAGATTATGCGGAGTGAAACAAGTCAAGCAGAGAGCCTTATGATCTCACTTACATGCTGAGCGTAAAGAAAAACATGGAGGGCATTTTGAGAAGGAAGGGGAATGTGAATGGGAGAAATCAGAGGGGGAGATGAACCATGAGAGACTGTGGACTATGAGCCTGAAACTGAGCGCTTAGGACGGGTGGGGAGTTGGCTGAGACTGGTGGTGGATATTGTGGAGGGCACGTATTGTATGGAGCACTGGGTGCGATGCATGAACAATAAATTTTGTAACCCTGTAAAGATAAAATAAATATATTTGGGGGAAAAAAGATATTAATGCTATAACCATCTAAGTTGAAATTATACTAGACTAGTGTCATTAACATAAAAACTGCTCTTATCAAAAAAAGAAAGATATCCTAAACCAATCTTAATTAATTATAATAATAATATATGTAATTATTTAAGATGTTAACTAACAATTACACAGCCTTTTAATATATATTAATCCAGTTGTATTATTCTCCATAGGATTTAGCAGTATTATGGCCTGAATATGCTGATGTGATTATTTGTCTTCCTCCCCAAGAAAGTAAATTCAATGAGACAGGGAAATTGCTCTTCTTTTCTTTTTGCTTAAATTTAATTTAATTTTTTCAGTGTTCCAAGATTCATTGTTCATGCACCACATCCAGTGCTCAATGCAATACGTGCCTTCCTCAATACCCACTATGAAGCTCACAAAACCCTCCTCTCCCCTCCCCTCCAAATCCCTCAGTTTGTTTCTCAGAGTCCACAGTCTCTCTGCTTTGTGTCCCCCTCTGATTCCCCAAGTTCAACCTTCCATTCCCCCTCACAATGTCCTCCATGTTATTTCTTATGCTCCACATATTCTTGAATCCATATGATAACTGACTTTCTCTGTTTGACTTATGTCACTCAGCTAAATCTCTTCCAGTCCCGTCCATGTTGATACAAAACTTGGGTATTCATCCTTTCTGATGGAGGCATAATGTTCCATAGAAATTGCTTTCCAACTTAAAAAGAGTTTTGGTCATAATATTGCCAGAGGTACACACAGATCATTCACTCATTATATGTGTATGTTAAAAAATGTTCAAATTATTGAAACTGTTTATTATATATGGATGGATTATTTTAATTCTAGGCTTCTTGCAGACAAAAATTCTCTTAATTCTTTATGTCTATATACCCACTACACTTACTAATTATCAGTATTTTTTAAATATCATGACCTACATTACATTTATTATTGTTTGTTGAAAAAAGTCATAATATGATAAAATGTAAGTGTTTTTAGGAAGCATACATCCCTGTTTATCTGCATTTAGGTGTCTGCTCAAATATTACAACCAGATAATTAGGTTCATGCGTACTTTTTGAACCAGCATCTGAAGCCTTATTCTCTGTTCTTTTGCCTTTCTCTGTGGTTTTTATCTCATTATAGTTTCTAATAATAAATTTGTGCATTTGTTTTCATTGTGTAAATAATTTAATAGAATTATGGGAAGAAATGGGTCTCTTTTCTCTCACTTATTAACACTTCAACCCCCAGATTAGTGTGCAGTTACCACAGATAGCCAACAAATTTTGGATAAAGGAATAAGTGAATGAATTTATTTAGTCTCTGAGCCTTAGTCCACAAAGTAGGAGAGAGAGAGAGAGAGAGAGAGATAGTGTGTGTGTGTGTATGTGTGTCTTTCAGACAAAGGAAATCAAATACATTTACAAAATAATCAAGGTTACAGAGGCTAAAAAATTGCAGTTTTTCATTTAAAGAAAATTCAGAAGAAATTCAAGAACTTGTTTTCTAGTGTAAGAGGAAAGTTACTAACAAGTTGACTTCCTTTATTTCAATAGATGAGGTACAAATTAATTAACATAATAATGTAGTAAGTTAATTTGCTGATTTTAACACCTTTATTTTAATTCATCATTAGACAAAATGAAATCCCTCTATTATGAGAATCAATAATTCTTTGGCAAATGAGATAGGAATTTCTTTTTTTTTAAAGATTTTTTTATTTATTTGTCAGAGAGAGAGAGAGCACAAGGAGGCAGAGCCAGAGGGAGAAGCAGGCTCCCCGCTGAGCAAGGAGCCCGATATCGGACTCGATCCTAGGACCCTGGGATCATGACCTGAGCTGAAAGCAGCTGCTTAACCAACTGAGCCACCTAGGCGTCTGGAGATAGGAATTTCTAAGAGACAGGTTTCAACCACAAGAAATACTCGAATGGAGGAGGCCTTTCTAACTCTGATATACCTAGAAATGTCTTTTAGCTCTTGTGAGCAAACACACACACACACACACACACACACACACACACACACACACACACACATGAATGCACATTAATGCATACTATCAGGACCACTGCCTTGGTCTCCCTGACTCTTGTCCCCTGGAAACTCTTCTAAACATATTAATTAATCATTGGAGAGAGGTTGTCTCAACAGGAGTCACTAAATTACTCAGCCCAGGAAGGTGCAATGATGGTGTATGCCCTAATCTCGAGGGGAATGGTGTTCAGCTCTAATCTATCCTGGTTTCATGGTGCCCATATATGTTTTCAAGAATTACCCAGTTTGTCCTGTGGCATGATGTCAGGGTGAGGCGTCCATGATGACTGACATCACTTTTGATTTTAAATGTCATCCTTATGACTCTGTTATTTCAAAAATTTTAACACTGAGCTATATTTAGATAAAATCAATGAGATACAGGATCAGGTAAGTAAGGGAGGAAACAACCCAAGGCATACTTTCCTCAAAAGTTGACCAGTGTGTAGTTTCAGGTTTCTGTTGCAGGCAAAGAGAAAAGCATGAAATCATAAAATTTTGCATTCAATGTGATACTATATATTTTGCAGTTTTAGAGATAAGGCTGTCCCAAACCAACCAGAAATCCTGTGATTCATACTTATTGTACCTAAGATACATACCCTTCTAGGATCATGACTTGTAATCTAAACATCTCATAATATTTTGAAAAGTTGACATGAATATCACTTTAAATTTTCTGTCTCCAGGGAAGGAAGTGAGAAATCAGTACTGTGCTAGAATTAACATTCCTGATAACTCAGTTCACCTCATTATTAGAATTATTTAAGGTAATAAAAGGCAAAAAAATAAAAATACAAACCAATTATTTTAATTTGTAGCTAATCAGAAAACTGGAAAATGTAATAGACTTGCTTGAGGTAGTGAATATTAGTGACTGCCAGTATTTTACTACATGGATCACTAGATGTATTAAATCAAAAAGCAATGCCTCAAGAATGTGGTTTTCTAATTATGAAATAGCAAACTTTATTTTACAATGAAAAAGCAAGTTGTCTAAGAATGTAAAGCAATTGAGTATCAAAGGCATGATTATTATTAACCATATATATTGAATTTTCCCAAATTTTTACTAGTATAGCATAGGTATGGTGTCAAGAAATGGGCATGAACCCAGTGCATAATTTTACGTGTTGCTAATATCCACTATTAATATAATTAATTTATAAATTTAGAATACATATCCCCTTGAATTCCTATTAGATTCCTAATCCCCACCATTAGATCATTGTTTTCAATATTAGATTGTCAGTATCTGATCATTTTCCAGTATAATTGCTTTCACGTTTTGTATAAGACAACACTAGATATGCAATTTTTAAAGAAAACACAATTTCTTTGCTTTCATGATCAGGTTAAAAGTAGAGGCACAACAATGTCTTTCTTTATTCATTCATTCATTTTTCTCTTATTTCCATAGGTTACCTGAGTTCTTCCTAAACACAAACAGTCCTAATTTTGAGTGAAGAGAAACAGAACATTCTGATAATTCATTTTGGCTTTTGTTTTCAGAAATTTCCACAGTAAGTCCAAGTCCACAGTGAATAAGTACTTCATAAAAGACATTTGGATGAAATTGTAAATATTTAATTCTACATAAAAATTAAGACATTTATAAAAATAAGGGTATGCTTCAGAAGAAAAATGATTGTGCAGTTTTTCTTTTGTTCAATAACTTTAAAATAAGAAAAAGAACCAAACTCATATAGTGGCCACACATTCTTCACCTGAAATCAGACTCCTCCCTCACATGGGAAATCTGTTGTTGGTGTTAACTACTAGAACTCATACAGCAATTCAGTAATGTGGCAGGATACAAAATCAATGCACAGAAATCAGTTGCTTTCCTATACACTAACAATGAAACTGTGGAAAGAGAAATTAGGGAATCTATTCCATTTATGATAGTACCAAAAACCATAAGATGCCTGGGAATAAACCTAACCAAAGAGGTAAAGGATCTGTACTCGAAGTACTACAGAACGCTCATGAAAAAATTGAAGAAGACACACACACACAAAAAGGTGGAAAAGCATCCCATGTTCCTGGATCGGAAGAATAATCATAGTGAAAATGTCTCTACTGCCCAGAGCTATCTATACCTTCAATGCCATCCCGATCAAAATTCCACTGGATTTTTTCAAAGGCCTTGAACAAACAATCCTAAAATTTGTATTGAACCAGAAAAGAACCCGAATCGCTAAGCAAATGCTGAAAAAGAAAAACCAAGCTGGGGGCATCACATTGCCAGACTTCAAGCTTTACTACAAAGCTGTGATCACCAAGACAGAATGGTACTGACACAAAAACAGACACATAGACCAGTGGAACAGAATAGAGAACCCAGATATGGACCCGCAACTCTATGGTCAAATAATCTTTGACAAAACAGGGGAAAATATCCAGTGGAAAAAAGACAGTCTCTTCAATAAATGGTGCTGGGAAAATTGGACAGCTCTATGTAGAAG
>JAQQSY010002149.1:0-13880 GCA_028646535.1 Procyon lotor
TCACTTAAGCCTATCTTACAGATAGTCATAGAGAATGCCCTGGATTTAGTAAACAAATTTAAGATGCTCTTAAATAAAAACAAGAAGAGCATGTCCATTGAAATTTAATCTTCAATTTAGAAAAAGATAAAGCTTATGATGGAATATTATGCAACAGAAACTTTCATATAAACATTTGAAATGCTATACATTGCAAAAATAATCAGGTCTTAGCAATACAATATGGATAAAATTTTGACTGATCAAAATGATTACTATCGAGATGCTTCAAAATATGTAAGTATGAAATGAATGTGTGAATTCAATCCAATTATAGTTTTTGAAATATGCAAATATAGTAGTTGTATCCCTGTTGATGCTATAAAAACTGGGAAATATTTAGAACAGCATAAATAAGAAATATGACTTTGATTTTAATTTTTAATGTACTATCACATTATCTGAAGGATACAATAACCACATGATATAGTATGCCACTTTTTGATTTATGACAAAGATTTACCAATTTTACTTTTATCTAATAATTCTACAATTATTTATCTAGATAATTCTACAATTATCTAAACTTTGGAGGAAAATTTTTCAGTAAGACATGTATTTTTAAAGAAAATTATTTTACTGAGAGCACACATTTCCCAAGTGTACCGGTAGAAACATTTTCAAACTTTCAAAATATGAATATAACAACGCAACCACAGTCCATAATGAAAATACAATATGATTTTGTTACATTTACTTCAAGGTATAAAATATTTTTTATGCTGTTGTAAAATGGTATTCAAAATTTTTTTTGTCTGGTTTAAATTGACTTTTGAAAATTAACTTTATGCTTAAAAAATCTTTGGCAAGATTACTTCCTACTTTTCTTTTTCTTTTTTTCTTTCTCTTTCTTTCTTCTCATCTTCTGTCATGGTCTCTGATCCTTTGGAGAAACTATTCTAGGTCATATTTTATAGGATTCTTTAAAAAAGGTCTGGGGTGTTCAGTTGCAGATGGCATTAATCAGCTCCACTACACATTCTTTATCAGTTTTTCATTCTTTGTGCTTCACTTCCCTACTTTCTCATTCTGCCTTCCTGGGATCACCTCCCCAATTAATGTCCTATACCCAGGTCTCTGCTTCAGATTCAGCATTTGAGGAATCCAGATGAAGATACATACAAACAGGATGTATGAAAACTCATCAAATTGCTTTTCTCCATTGGTTAAAATTATTGTATTTTTTTCTTTATTCTGGTATGTAGTAAATATCAGTGGTGGGTTTTCTGTTGCTATTTCAGGTATTCCTATAATTTTTTTTCCTCTTTCATACAAGATCTAATTAACTATAACTTATCATTTAAGTTTTTTTTTAGTAAATAGGTAAAACAAGTCTATTATAATGTTAAAATTAACTTGTTATTGAGTTATAATAGTTCTGAATATTTTTTGTTTTTTCTATCAAATTAAAAAATTTCCAAATATGTAAAAAACAATTTAAATGTAGAAAACAAAGTATTAATAGGTTTCAACATATGTCTTTGAACTTTGCTAGATCAAATAGAGAAGTGTTAAAGAATATAGATAATGAACATAATAGAATATCTGAGTTAGCTTTGCCAAATGTTATATCAATATAAATTATATGACAATCTCAAAAAACTTTTTGTTTAAAAAAAGTTGTCTCTGGACCCAACAAAACAAAACTCAGTAAACACGTAAAAGTTTCTGTACCTCATGCTAAAATTAAAGCACAAGTAAAATGGTGGCTTATTGAAAACAAAACAACTTTTGTAGCATTTATAACTGAAAACTGTGACATCTATAAATTAAGAGTTTGCACATTGTAAAGAAGAAAGGAGAATACTCATTAAAAATGCATCAATAAATTATTTAGAAAATTATACAACTTTCCAATAATAACTTTAAAAATGTTAAGATTCAAAAGTAATACTTTGTTTAAGGTTAAATTGTAAAATTATATTTTCCTATTGATGAAACAAATATATTTATCTTTCTGTGTAATCTATGATCATACACGATTAAATCAGCAATTGTAGGATACCTGTGATTTTAAGTTTGCATAAATTATTGAGCTTACTCTGCCAATATAAAATAAGTGATACCATTCATAAGCTTGTTAACAACTTAATTTTAGGAATTCATTCTATAAACATAATAAGTGATGTGTAAAATATTTTGTACTATTTGAAAAAGTGAAAATTTAGCAAGAGACATATGTTTAATAGATAACATTAAACTAGAGGAAGTAATGATTAAAGGTCAATTAGACTATGATTTTTATGAGTTTCTCATGATGTGAGGAAGTGATTTTTAAATAGAAATTGAAAAGGAAGAAAGGAAAGACAAGTTTTTTCTTCAATTTAATGAGACTATTTATGCTAAAAGAGACTGCAGACCTACACATTTAAATGTAATCAATGTCTAATTATTTGGAATATCATAGTAATTTTAATTTTATTATGTTTTTTATGATTTTCTTAAATGAATATATATAACATTCTACCCACAAAAAATATTCTTAAAAATGAAATACAACAAAGGAGGTTTCCCTTATTATATTTTATTTTCTTTGATTTCTGGATTATTTTATAATTCATGGCTTTTATTTTATCTGTATATATCCACTATAATGCATGAAATATTTTGTAAAAAAATCAAAATCCTTCGTATATCAAGCATAAGTAGCTCTTGGAATCATCAAGCCAAGGTGTCTTCTTTCTAGGAAATGTAGATAGAGAAACACAATTTAAATAACCATAAATATACATTGATGGGAGCTTTGCTTTGACTGAAAGCATAGAATGGATTCCATAAGCATCTTATGTAAATAGAGCCTTTCTCTTCAAGTTATTTGATTTCTTTTTCATTTTCCTTCAATCATATAAGCAAAACCTTTTTGTCAAATAATGTTATTCCTGCCAGTTTACACTAATCAAATGAATAATTGATCCTTATATTACACCACAGGGAGTTTCTTTCTTGGCTTGTGCTTTTTTACAATATAATTGAGGATTTTGTGAGGCAATTGAATCCACTATTTGCTGCGTTGTCTCTCCTATTAGCTATTTTACTTAAATTCTATTTACTGGGGAGTTATAAATGGCACCCTGCTATCTTCATAAAGAAAAAAAATAAACTTTTTTACATTCTCAACAGAGAGCAGAAATCAAAACATGGATGAATAAAGAAAGGAGGATGTTTTAAAAGCAATATATTAAAGATACTGTTTTAAAATTTCAGTTTTTGAACTTTTTCTAGCAAAGAACTATTGTCTTCTTTATTTACCATAATTACCTGCATTAACATCTCAGAGTTTTTGCCTAGATTCATATTTGAAAAGATAGATGTGTGGTAGTAACAATAATAACTTTGATACAAGGAGGCTGGGTCTGAGGACCCAGAGGCAGTTCCCACATGACCAGTCAAAAGGATCCTTGGCATTGTGCAGGATAGAAATAAAATGTGAGCCAGCAAAAGTGTAGGCAGAGTTCACTGAATAGCATAAGTGACAGGTAGAGAATAGCAGATGGAGTGTCTTGGAGATTCTGAAAGGAAAGGAGAATGAGTCTCTTTGTTGCTTGGGGTTAGATGTTTGTATTGGATAAAGGGGGGAGGTGAGATGTTCCTTCAGGAATTCCAGGTAGGGTCTGAGCAAAGGCAAAGGTCAGGCGAACAATAGGTGTTATTCTATGAATATTGATGAGTGTTGATGCCAGTGTCAACCAAAGTTTATATGAAGCTAATATCCGGGAGCTTGTTTGGGATCCAGCTTTTCTTAGATATTCTCAGATGTTTGGGGCCTGGGATTCAACTCAGAGTAATTAGCTTCCTTCTAATTAGCTTCCCCCTTGAAGTGGGAACATAGCTTCTTTGGCTTATTCAGAGGCACCATATAGAACATGGGTAAATATAGAGAACATGAATGGAAAAACAGCAGAGATGGTGTTGTTCTAAAATGGAGTCCCTTGAACTTTGCTACCTCAACTTGAGCTCAGATTGCCTTAGATACTCCCAGAAGCATTTGAGAAGTTCAAAGAACACTGTTTGGCAAGTAGGAAATTGATCAAGGGATGGAAACTTCTGAATATGTCTCTCAGTGATTTTAGCATAAATCTATGGCTACAATTGTAAACATCATTGCTATTTTTGTATTTGTCATTCCATTTATAGAAGCTTATTTCCTCTTGTCCATAAATCAGATTATATTTCTTTCTCTTGTTATTATTCCTTGATAGCTTTTCTTAAAATTATTTAACCAAAGGAAACATTTAAGATGACGTTATATACCCATAAGGAGAGCTTGTGAAATGAAGCATCATTAGGTTATCTTTCTTAGTGAAAACAAGTCTTATATAAATTTCTTTGTGTGGGGCGCCTGGGTGGCTCAGTCGTTAAGCGGCTGCCTTCGGCTCAGGTCATGATCCCAGGGTCCTGGAATCCAGCCCTGCATCGGGCTCTCTGCGTGGCAGGGAGCCTGCTTCTCCCGCTGCCATTCCCTCTGCTTGGGTTCTCTCTCTCGCTGTGTTTCTCTCTATCAAATAAATAAAATCTTTAAATTTCTTTGTGCAAAAAATATATATTTCAAAGTATAATTCCATTTTTAAAATAGTTATTCAAGAACAAATCTTAAAAATAAATCAGGAGGAACATCTGGGGAGCTCAGCTGGTTAACCATATGACTCTTGGTTTGGGCTCAGGTCATAATCTTTGATCTGTGAAATTAACCCCTTTGTTGGGCTCTGTGCTCAGCAGGAGTCTACTTGGATATTCTCTCCCTGTTCCCTTTCTTTCCCTCACTCTCTCTCTCTCTCTCAAATAAATAAATAAATCAGGAAACTTCCACACACTCTTTCAAATTGCCTGTAACCTTGGACCTTCTCACCAACCATGTATGAGAGTTTCAGTTTCTCTACCACCTTTATAGCACTTGGTATCATTAGTTTTATTTTATCTTATTTTATTTTTAAATTATTCTAATGAGTAGGTAATGGTATCTCATTTTTATTTCAATTTGCATTTCCCAAATAATTGATGATGTTGAGCGCATTTTCATATGTTTGACACCCATAAAGTGTATCCTCTATCTCGAAATGTCTCTTCACATTTTGTGATTTATCAGTTTATATCATCTAATTTTTTATTTTAACAGTTATTTATATACTCTGGACTTATATCCTTTGTCATAAATATGATTTATATATATATTTTCTCCCAGTTTTCACTTATCTTTACATTCTCTTAACAGTGTGGCAATGCAAAAGTTTTTTCTTAATTTTGATAAGGTTCAAAGTATCATTTTTTT
Source organism: Procyon lotor (assembly GCA_028646535.1). NCBI lineage: Eukaryota > Metazoa > Chordata > Mammalia > Carnivora > Procyonidae > Procyon > Procyon lotor. The sequence continues at coordinate 5,306 of JAQQSY010002149.1, forward strand.
TCTTTCCTGCATCATGTTTTTGGTAACATAATTAATCTTTGCTGAAGTTAAAGGCATGCATATTTTCTTTTATGTTTCATTTTAGAAGTTGCATTAACTTCTGAATCAAGGTCCAGGTTTTGCAATTAGAAATTCAATTGTTTCTACACCTTTTGTTGAAAAGAATACACTTTTTTTTACTGAATCTAGCCAACTTTGTACCTTCATTACAAATCAGGTGACTACTTTTGTCCTCTGATCAGATCCATTTATCTAAATTTCAGTCCTTTCACTAAGACATGGATTGCTTCACTTTTTTAAAAATGATGGTAGTTACATTAGCTACATTAAGAGATAAACTGAAGCATAGTAAAAATGTTAGGAACTTATTTGAGCAAAAATGAATTGAAATCAGGCAGCACCAAACCAGAAGTACTTAGGAGTGGTCCACTGCAAGGAGCTGGAGAAAGACTTTTGTAGAGAAAAGGCAAAAACAAAGAAGGGAATCATTTGATTGGCTGTAGCTTAAAGCCTAGTTAGCTGTTTGTAATTGATTGTCCTTAGCTTTCAATTCATAACCCAGAGGCACTTACATGCTTGGATTTTTATTTGCTTGCATAAGCTGCCATGACATGAGAGCCGTCTCAGTCTGATGGCTTCCATGTTTAATTTATTTAACACCTACCTTACATTGTGAAGATCAAAGGAATTAATACATGCAAGAACTTCTGAACATGGACCAGCATGTAGTGAATGCACTTTATGTGTTCGTTTGTAATTAGCAGCCTGTTTCTCCATCTCTCCTTTATGCTCTGGAATTCCCAGAGGGCTGTTTATTAGACAATTAATGGACAAGTGTATAAGTAATCACATATGAAAAACAAATTATTAGAAAAATACGTTACTAACATTTGTTTTTAATTGGCAATTTGAAAGTAGAGGCTTCTTGTAGTATTCCTCGGAAAATAAGAGTTTCTCAGAGTACAGTTAGGGAAATGCTCCTTTAGCAGTTATGGTACATAAAAATGATTAGCTTCAAAAGTTTTGCCATACAGCATAAAAAAGAGAAATAAAGATATAAGCCTCATTCTTTTTTTTTTTTTCTCATCTTTAGAAAGTATTTCTTTGGAGACACACAGGATTTGTCATTCAGTTGCATCTGGAGAGAGCCCAGTTCTAAACATAACTTGGATTTGCCTTTGAATATAAAAGGGCTGTGTAATTTGCATTTTTCCATATTTCTGTGTTTCTCAGCACACCAGGTTTCCATTCATCAAAGTAGGATAATTTTTCACATTGACCATAGCAAAAAACAAGTGTCACTTCCTTCGTTGCTTCTATTACCTGTCTCTAATCTCTCTTCAGCACAACCCTCAAGCATTATCAGCCTCAGAAGAGAATAAATTGAAAAATCAAAGAATGATTTTTGAATCTGTGCACAGCTGCTCTAAAAACCCAGTTCCAACAAGGGGCCTCCCTGTACTTTTTTTCTCTGTCATGAGGTTTGGCGATAAAAGCTTGACTGTGAGGGACAAAGGGACTCAATCTCTCAGTGAATAGAGCTCTCTATTCAGATCAAACACAGACTTCTAGGTGATTGACAGGGGTTTCCACCTCCCCTCTGTTCTCCGGCACCCAGTACACCCAGATGTAGTTCCTCTGTCCCTTGTAGGTTTTCTGGGCAGTCCTTCCAAAACAAGGATTTTTAGGATGCATCTGTGAGTCCACAGTTTGGTATGTAATGCTTAAAGTCTTCGTAAAAAATTATATTGCTACTAACCATTCTCTTTTATTATTCTAGAAAATTCACTTATGAATAGTTAAAAACAAATAAGCATCATCTTCCATTATTCTTATCAAAATTTTTCTTATTAAGTAATCTTATTAATAATTTTCACACATATATATATATAAAAAAACATTTAAAGCATTTAAAAATGGCATATCTGTGAATACTTTATTCTAATATCCATGGTTCTGTTATCACAAATATCAATGACAAAACTCTCTAGAATATGGAATTAGTAATTCAGGTTTGAAAAGTTTGAAAATATTCATATAATCTCTTACAAGGCGTATTGATCTTTATTTATTGTGATATAGAAAAACACCTTAAGTTGCACTCAGTATAAATGAACCACATGCCACTTAGAAACAGAGAATGTGTGAAAGGAAGTGCACTCTGGAAGATGAAAGAATTATTAAGAGCATTGAAGATTAAACAATGTAATACAAAGTTTGTGTGGGTTTTCTTTTTTCAGAAATTTTAGATTATTTTTGAAGGAAAACACCACAAGCAAGAATGAATAAATAGCTCAAAGCAATTTTTTAAAACCTCTTTTTTTTTTTTTTAAGATTTTATTTATTTATTTGACAGAGAAAGATCACAAGTGGTCAGAGAGGTAGGCAGAGAGAGAGGGGGAAGAAAGCTCCCCACTGAGCAGAGAGCTTGATGTGGGGCTCCATCCCAGAACCCCAAGATCATGACCTGAGCCAAAGGCAGAGGCTTTAACCCACTGAGCCACCCAGGCGCCCTAAAACCTCTTTATTAAGGTATAATTAACATACAAAAAGCTGTACATATTTAATGTGCACTACTTGGAGAAGTTAGAGCAAGGTATACAAATGCAGAACCATTACCATGATCTATGCCATAAACATATCCATCAACTCGTAAAGTTTTCTCCCACCCTCCAATCAATTTTTAGACACATGCTGTGTATTTTATATATTCTCTTTTCTTGCATATAAACATGTATGCACACAGTATGCAGCCATTATGTGGATCTATAATGTAATTTACCTTCCCAGTGTATCTAAGATATTGATAACTGCAACTAATAATAAAACCAAGGGACAAGAGTCAAGATGAATGCTTTCAAAACATGCCTTAATGGGTTAATATATCAGTATTTACTTTTATTAATTACATGTGTTCCATATATTCTGAGTGTGACGATGACACAGGTTAACAATTTTTTTGTGAAAAAAATACATCTATTTATATAATGTTGTGTGTTGAATTGTATCCTTTAAAATGATATATTGAAGTACTAATCCCTGCACCTATGAAATGACTTTGCTTGGAAACAGGTCATTTGCAGATGTAATCAAGGGAAGAGGAGACCATGCTGGATTAGTGTGGGCCCTAAATCCAATCATCAGTATCCTTGTAAGAGGAGACACAGAGATATAGACACACATATGAAGACAGATTGGAGTGATGTGTCTTTAAGCCAAGGAATGTCAACTGTTGCCAGCAACTACCAGAAGCTAGGAGAAATGCATAGAACAGATTCTCCCTCAAAGCCAACACCTTGATTTCAATTTTCTCGTCCCCAGAACTGTGAGAAAAATAGATTTCTATTATGTTAAGCCATCTAATTTGTAGGATATTGTTACAGATACCCTTGGAAACTAATACGCTGTTTTTAGTTGATACACTATAGAAACAGAATTTATAAAACATAATTAAGAAAATTAAAAATACCTGAAATTACAAAGTCCAGAGGGAACTATAACTTTTATCTGTCCAGATCGTCATTTTTTAAACTTTCTTTAGCTTTATATATTTTATATGTTTACCACATTTTTAGTAAAGTTTATTAATAATTTCCTTTATAATATATTGATTTTTATATCATATTAAAAGGGCTTTCCCAGGGGCGCCTGGGTGGCTCAGTCTTAAGCGTCTGCCTTTGGCTTGGTCATGATCCCAGCGTCCTGGTATCCAGCCCCGCATCGGGATCCCTGCTTGGAAGGAAGCCTGCTTATAACCTCTCCCACTCCCCCTGCTTGTGTTGTTCTCTCGCTGTGTGTCTCTCTGTCAAATAATAAAATCTTTTTTTTTTTTTAAAGGGCTTTCCCATTATAAAATATAATTAACTTAAATACTTCTACTCTTTCATTTTTATATGTAAATACTACATCTCTTCTCTCCCTCCCCTCCCTTCCTTCTTCCCTTCCTTCCTGTAGTGTAATGAGAAAAGCCAAGATTTATGCTTCAAACAACCAGCAAAAAATCTCAATATTACCTATAGTTTATCATCTTTTCTCAAATAACTTAAACTGCTACTTTTATTACACATTACATTACGACAGCGACTTCTTTTTTTGCTTAAAAAGCCCTTATCATTTTTAATAATATATTTAGCTTATATAATCAGGAAAATAAAAATCATAAAAAATTATTAGAAGATATTTCAGTATATGTGTTCTAAAATATATGTGATCTATATATCTTGTTCTAGCAAGAAAAATTTAGTATAGGAAAAAGTTCATTATTTCTACTTATATAATTTCATTCCAGTCTTACTCTTTAGTTAACTGAATCCATATGATACATGCTATTTTTCTTTATGCGTACATCATCCATCTGCACCTACTTCAATCATATCAACACAGTCTCGCATCTCTACACATAAATGAGCTATGATAATTAGCAAATATGTTTTTTCCCTCAAAACTGTCTACATAATTGTCATCATAAATTTTGTAAAAATTAAAATAGTTTACTGATTTTACTTGCTTTTCTAATTTGGTTAAGGTATTCTCTTTCAGTTTTTCCAACTTTTTTTCTTTACCGTCCTTCATTTTGTTTCTATTTCTTAGAACAACGCAACAATAAATATGAATTCATTTAAGTACTATCTGTTTTTAATAGCTTCTTAATTTTTATTCTTAGAAATGAATTTCTATACTCAAATAATTCATATAATGTCTTAGATTTCCTTGTAACATTTTCATGCTTTTAATGCTTTAAAAAATATATTTAAGTATTTTCTTCATCTGGATTTTAGTTTTAACAATGATGAAGGCTGGAAATTCATTTTCTCTCTCTCTGTTGAATACCATGTGTCTGGTACCATTTATGGAAGAGTTCATCCTTTTTCACTGAATCAAGCTTGCTGTTCATCTTTATTAATATGTCATATTTGGGAGTTTAATTCTGGTTTCCCTATTCTGTTTCATTGGTTTGTATATTCTTACATCAACACTAAAGTTAATTTGATTACTATCTAATCTCTACATTTTAATATCTTTTTATTTAAAAAAATGACTTTTGAGTAGGTTCCACATCCAACATGGGGCCTGAACTCACAACCTTGAAATCAAGAATCACATGCTCTACCGACTGATCCAGCCAGGCACCCCTATATTTTAATGTCTTTTTAAGAAAATTCTCCACTAAGTGGTTTAATAGCAGTATCATTTATTCTTATTTATTCCCAATTTTTGTTGCAGATATTTCTGCTACACCTTGTCACTTTCCTTTGGCCCAACTTTAATTCCAGCAGTGTGTATATTAGATGATCCTTGGGAATTTAGATGTACCTGTCACTGTCAGACCCTAGATAAAGTCAAAATCTTATCTAAAATTTTTCCATTTTCAACTCCAGAACTTTCACAACACCTATAGCCTGTTTGTCCCAGGTTTTGTACAGTCCTGAATTAGTGCCCCCTGGATTCATCCTCAAAACACAAGGGAATAAAGATGGAGGAAAAACACTCCAGCCTCCCAGAAATCGGGTACACAGTTCTCTATACCTTTCCAGTCAGCCAAGTGAATGGATCCTCCCAAACCCACAAACAGAAACCATACACATGTTATCTTCTTATGAATACTTTTTCCCCTTTCTCCATTATCCCTCTTCCTTCACTCTTGCTTGCTAAAATCATCTCCCAAATAAAGTACTTGCTCTCAAATCTTTCTCTCAAGTTTTTGTACAAATGAATAAAACTAAAACAATTTTTAAGATCATTTTATTTAATTCCATGAAAACCTCAAGATTCTGTTGGGATTCTATCAAAAACTTATATTAAATGAGAACTTGTATTTTTATGATGATATCAAAATGTTTTCTACAAATTACATTTGTTTTTATCTATTGTGTTATGTCTGCTAATGGCTTTATAATAATTTCACATAGATGTTGTCTTTTTCTGAGTATTTCATCTTGAGTTTTTTGAAGTATTTTATTGTATTTCTTTGTTGCCAGTAGAATATTTTTATTCATTTCATTGCTGATATTTAAGGTTAAAATTAAGATAAATTTTGCTCATTCTAGCAACCCTAACGGGAATTTTTTAGGGTTTCATCTTTCATTTAGCAAATCAAGGAGATTTTATATTTTCTGAAGCAGATGTAAGTCACTTTGCTTTCATCTTATATTTGCCAAATTCTCCAAAGAAATGCTAAATCATAGATGTGATATTAGGCATCGTTGTCTAGATAATTATTTTAAACAAAGCAATTCATTGTATAACCTTTTTTCCAGATATATTTCCATTTTTTACATAGTCTTTCTTTTGGGTTATTGATACTAGTCTTTATTATACGTGCTTTCTGGTCCAGTGATAGTTAAGGGTTTATATTAGGCTCCTCTGTTGAATTTTATCAAATGCTCTTGAAGGATCTATTGATAGGATGCAATGATTTTTTTCCTCTTCTTTATTTTTGATGTAATTAATTTACTAAGAGGCAACTGGCTTATTAAGAATATCGGTATGCAGGGCACCTGGGTGGCTCAGACGTTAAGCATCTGCCTTTGGCTCAGGTCATGATCCCAGAGTTCTGGGATTGAGCCCCGCATCGGGCTCCTTGCTCGGCAGGAAGCCTGCTTCTCCCGCTACCATTCCCTCTGCTTGTGTTCCTTCTCTAGCTGTGTTTCTGTCAAATAAATAAAATCTTTAAAAACAAAAAAAGAATATCGGTATGCTTTTTCCAAAGCTCCTTAAAATACCAGACAAGGCCACATACCATAAAGTTTGGGTACTCTTTTGAAGGTTTTGGTTTCTATTCTTTTTTTTTTAAAGATTTTATTTATTTATTTGACAGAGAGAAAGAAAGCCAGAGAGGGAACACAAGCAGGGAGAGTGGGAGAGGAGAGCCTGATGAGCAGTGAGCTCCTCACTCCCTCACTCCCTTCCCACTGAGCAGGGAGCCTGATGTGGGGCTCGATTCCAAGACTCTGATATCATGACCTGAGCTGAAGGCAGGTGCTTAATGACTGAGCCACCCAGGCACCCCTATAGTTTATATTCTTTATAAACTATAATTTAAATATGTTTATATAATATATAATATATATAGTATATATTTATATAGAAAAGTATATATGGAGTTATTTATCCCATGGCCAGTGTGTATGGACCTGAGAGCCAAGCAACGAAAGTAGAAATGGATCCTTTCACCATTATATCTAATGACGTATTTCTACATTTTCTTCTCCAAAATCTTTAGACTTTGTTCATCCAGAAGCCTTTATACTCAGGAAGATCCTTACATTTGAAGATACAACAATGATTCCAAGAATGGATATTGAGGTCCCCTCCCCAAAAATATAAATTCTTTATGTCATTCAACAAATAGAGCACAATGGAGGTTACTGTATTATCTGGGATAATTAATTATTATCAAGACAGGTCAGATTGGGCAGTAGAAATGTATCTGGAATCTAGAGAATGACTTGTGATAACTCTGAGTACTGTCATACCCAGTGGTAAAAATTAGTAAACAATTACAGTAGTTCATCTAAGCTACACCTCTAACACTCAGGTATTTCATATATAATAGTTTGAGTTACTTCATCAAATAAAAATCACTGATTGAAAGAGCTATTTTGGAACTTAGAGCATATGAAATAAAGAGTCAAATACCATTATAGATAAGATTATGACAAAGTACAAAGATGGAGAATGTAAAGTTATCCATATTTTTTCCCTTACTGGGTCTGTGTATGCTTTGTATATAGAGCAATTTTTTTTCCGGTTATTCCTTTTACCAGTTATTTTATATAAAGATTGTTATTGGTGACTAATTATATAATTTATCCTTTAAGTTATAGAATATGTAGAGAGGAGATTGTAGTTAACCAGAGGCAGAATAACTCTCATACAGAAAGAGGTACAAAGACTGATATAACTTTGCTCATTTATTTTGGGGAGAGATTGAACAATATTTTTTTTTTTCTTGAGCAAAAGATACATTGTTATCTGTTTTTATTCTGTTAAAATTTAGGGAAAAGTAGATGGGAATATTTAAATATTGAGTAGACAATGCCTATACTGTACTGCATATACTCAGTTGACATTTGGTACCCATTTCTACTTCTTTCTAGTGAGCTTTCCTGAAAAGCAGAGGTTGAATAGGTTAAACCAAAGATTTCATTCTCCTTTGCAGCATATGGATGCAAATATGTTTCCATTAAATGCATTCACTTGCCAAATTTGTGCCACAGGCTTTGCTTTGTGCTACTTAGTCTGTTTTTGTTCTTGCTAAATGTTGGGGAAACTTGACTGTTGGGAGGACACTTTCAGTGGCAACAACAGCCAGATCCAAAGATCATATCACCTAAGTCAGTTGTACAAAGCAAGAGCGTCGTGCGTAGACCCGTGAATTCCATGACTATCCAACCCTTTTCCTTAAAACTTCTTGCCTGAACTAAATTCCATATCCTTAAACATGCAAAAAGTTATTTTTTGTCTTTGTTTCTACTTGATTGCTTGCTTTTGCAATGATACAGATTCATTGGAGATAGGAAATAGAAAAAAAATAAATTGGAGCAAAGGAAGATTAAAAAACACAAATGTTGGT